>CM060846.1:43082500-43227500 GCA_030762175.1 Metallyticus violacea
CTTCAATGACCAGCTATAATGTGCATCACAGAGGACTGCAAAACAACGTATTTGATTTAAGCACATCAATGTACAAAATACATGTTGAAAGTACCCACTAAAGACAAAAATAATGAGTTATGACAATGCGAGTGAAACAACAAATCAAATAAAAAAAAGCTGTGATAGGAAACACTATTTAAGAGGAAATAAAGTATTTAAATTATTTCCTCTCTGATGTTTCATTTGTATACGATCAATATATAACAAATAAATTCAAATTCTGAGACCATTATTATTAATACAATGAAAATAACATTGAGTAAAATGTATTCTTCTTGTAACCTACAATCTCTTACTGTGCGTAAGATTTTCATTTCTTTTGTTTATATTTCAAAGGTACGGACAAAATAAAAACCAGAAATGAAATTCTTACGGAATACAAAATGCTGAGTATTTTACTTTTTGGTCCTGTGTCCGCAGTAGAACGCAGTTGCTAGGCCTAGGTAGTTTCAGCTCCCACGTGGACAGCCGGTTAAAGTGCGGGCAAACCTTATCTCACGGAGTCTAGTGTTTTCGTTTTCGCCTAACAACACGCTGCCACGAGCTAGCTGGAAAATCTCCAGGTTTGTCACCATTACTTTCATACTTCAAAGAATGAGTACAAACTGTGAATGTTTCCTATTTCTCATATTATTAGGAATATCTGGGAGTGCCTTAACTAATAAATAAAGAATAAAGGAGTAAATGTTTCTTCCACTTCTGAAACAGACCCCAACGTAACATAAACAAAGATCTAAATGACCGTGATCTCAGTTCCAGGAAAAAAAAAAAAACAAAAACAAAAACAAAAGAAAGACTTGTACCGTATTATACAACAGCAGTACAACCCGAATTTATGTGTTAGTAGGTGTTATTGCAGGCTATATGTACACACTGTTATTAATTAGTGTATTAGTAAATCGACAAAGCTGGAAACTAGCATGAGCTGGGCCGCAGGCGTCATGCGTTTAGCTGAGGACGATAGCGAAATACAGTTCTCTGTATAAAAAACAGATAAGAAGTTCTGCATAATGTATAAAATATTAGTATTTAAATAGAATTAATTCATAAATATTTTCCAAATAAACCACCAAGGGGAATACCGCCACGGGAGGCCGAGGTCGTTAAGGCACTGACTCGTGAGCGGGAGGTCTGGTGTTCGAATCCCGCCAGGACCGTCCTCCCTGACTGAGGTTTATTCCAGATTTTGCTCAGTCCTCACAAATGGCAAATGCCGGGGACGTTTCCTACCTTAAAAATCATTTCATCTCATGTACCATCAGTGTTCATCGCCTGTGGTGCCTCTGTAGTAAAAACGGGCGTTAAACGCTATTTTAAAAAAAGCAAGGGGAATACGTGATATCATGGTTGAGTCCGAATAGGTCTTCATACTTGGAAGCAAAAATAGGAAGAGAAAACTGAAACTGGATAAAATTAGAATGACCATGGTCGCATATTGACCCTATGGTAAAATATGCGATGAGTGGGTTAGCACTATGTTTTCAGCACGGTAATACAACACAGTGAGAATCCGAAGAACACTACCAGGCACTAGGGAACTTTGGAGCCAGAAAGTCAGACACCAACAGTACACCTTGAATTATAAGAGTGATAAAACCAAATCAATCTCTTTAAAATCTTTGTGCACTATGTCGTTCAGCTTTCCTGAACAGTTGCACTGAGTTTTAGATCGGCTGGAAATACATTTTGTCACAAGTAATATCACGAGAGGGTCTGAGATTACCGATAAATTCAAGAACATAGTGGAAAGCTCAGACCCTAAAGTGATATTTATTCTTATTTCACGAATAAAATAAGAATTTAAATATAATTCCTGTAAACTGTAATAATTGTACATCTGTACGTAACCTTTTCAAGCAATCTTGCGATAGAAAACTGCTGATAGTCAATAATGCCAATAGAGAAGAGCAGAGTACGGGTTTAGGACTATTTCATAAATAGAATAAGAATAAAAGTGATATATTAACACTTATGCTTACGACTATCTATTCCATTCAAAAACAGTGAGACTGAAAGGGACAAAAGTGGACTATTTTGATCGCTACAAATCCTATCTACCAACGGAAAAAAAAAAGAGAGATGATCATACAGTGTCTCTATTTTCCTTTGTATTCTGTGGTTTGGAATTCCTATAGATAAGACCATTTGTACATTTCACGCACCACCAAAACTCTTTGAAGAACCCTCCGTTTTGCGTATGATTGTTGATTGTCCATGCTTTTGTTGCTATCTATAGCTCCCCACCGCCTCTACCAAAAGTTGTCAGTGATGCATGTTCAGGAATGATATAATGAAGGTATAAAGTTGGTTACACTGACCACAAGACAAATGCACGTCACATAATAAAACGAACTTGATTTTTTTCTCTCGATAATTTCATCCCGTAATTCGGTTGTGATTGGTCAGAATTTAAAATTTTGTTTCGTATCATTGGTCAATTTTAAGATGACGTCACATGAGTGAAATAGTCATGACTAATGTTCTAACATGAATGGGAGTTATCAGAAGTTGGACAAGTATGTACTTAGGCACAATAAGAGACATCAAATTAATGCACTCTACTTTCAATATATAGGAGTAAATATTTACATTTAAACAGACATCGTGATTTTGTTTCGTGCAAAATCATTACTACTACTATTATGTTTTATGATGACAATCCCGTAAGAGTTTCTACTAATAGCTTTGATAATATTATGCAAAAAATGAATTATGTGCTTTATTACTATGTTGTTCAGTGCTGACAAATTATCATTAAATATAGATCATACAAATATTATAAAATGCATAACATATGACCCAACCTTCCATATTACATGCAATTAGTCATAATCAACACAGTGATACCAAATTACATATTTTCAAGTCGACAGACACAAATTGGAAAGTACGTATAGAATATATTAAACTGAAACTAAAATCAGCAGTCCCTATCCAGTGTTTGTTCTACCATATTAGTTCCAAAGCTACACTTTTATTATGCATATTTCTATTTATTTATGAAATATGGTTTAACATTATGGGGAAATTGTTTTTATATTACATTAATGTGAATAATCTGTAATACAAATAATAAAAAAACACCCAGAGCTGTATTTAGAAAGCAAATGTTTTAATACTGTATTATGTATATATATATATATATACTTTTTACATTAAAAACCAAGAAGAATATGCAAGCACATGACACTAGAATAATATGTAATCAGCATATATATCTTATCATCAAAGAGCGGTGTATTATAAATGTATCCCAATTAGTCTTAAATTATCATCCAATGATAGAAAGAGATTCAATCTGCTTTTACAAAATATCTATGCGACGAAATCTGATACTTTATTTGCGAATTCACTAATGAATAATGGATAATGTAAAAACAACATTACTTTATGACAGCATACTGTTATCTAATATGACGAATTTGTACAGAATATGACAATGTAATAAACATATAACTTTTTGTTATATTCAATTACTTTTACTATAACTTAAGCCCTTATTGAAGAATAGCGGTTCTCATATCTTGGTACAAGAGGCCCTTTCTGTTGTACACGAAGCATTAGAGGAGCATTTATCCTTGAGTATAGATACAAACAATTAATTAATAGAAAAGGAAATATTAAAAACACATTTACAATATGTATTTATTCAAGTAAAATATATAAAAATAAAATTGAAGGATTTCAAATAAATAAGTCAAAATATGGGCCAGGCAGAACACGTGTAAGTATCTTCATGGTTTCTCTGGCAACAGTCGCATCTTTTGACGTCCAACTGCGTAGGCTGGGGCTCGCCTGCGTCTATTAAAGGTCATGAAAGTATTAATGCCTTTTGTAGAATCGTACTTATATGAAAATTAATTTTCTCTATTCATTTATTTAAAAACAAATGAACCGTTTGGAAAAAACAGAATAAGTACTCAGAATACAAATTTCCTCTAATTAGCTCTATATATGGGCTTCAAGTGAAATACAACATTATCCGTTGCATTCAGAAATTTTACTTAAGGAATACTATTGTGTCATCGTATATCTACTATTAGTTATTATTAAGCTTAATGATTTACGAGTTTTACACTTTTTTAATGTAATATTATCGTTATGATTACTGATAATGTTTTAGGATGCACTACAAAATATATTTGTTTTTATTTTTCAATTTTGTAAATCAGTGATGAAGAACTTATGAACATAAATAGAATGCAAATTTAGGACTTTAAAACTTCGGGATGAATCATAGGAATCTGCGTTTTAGGGAAAGTTTGAGAAAGCACTGCTGTAAAACATTTGAAATATCTGAAGAGATATCATGAATGTAATACAACTGTATGCACTTGTACTTGCTACACAAGAATTTCTAGAATGTAAATAAATCTTAATGCAATAAAACTTTATCGTCATTCAAATTAAATGTTTCATAAATCAACAGATTCTAATTTACACTCAGAGTAAAAAAGTTAGACGTCAGTACCGAAACATCGTCGCTTGCCGTGCCGATGCTCTTCCAGCTGAGCTACCGAACCCCTGATCAGTCGCAACCGTGGGTTGCCTATTAGGGCTAAAATCTCTGTAACGGAGAAAGTAGTAGTTGTGTCCGGTTCGACAGATGAAAGAGCAAGGGCGCTTGATTTGCCTCTCATTCTAAATTTTATCCTAACACACGGCTTGTGTGAAAAAATATCACATTTAAGTAATAATCCTAATATACAGCTCATTAAGTAGTTTTCGCTTGTTGGAGGGTAAATTTTCAATAACAATATTCCGAAAACTATAGGCACTAAAAAATTAGAAATAGCACAAGATCATTCTAATTATATCTAGTTCAAGCTTTAATAGGTCAACAAATTTTGTTCCGTTTTAAAAACACATAACCAGGGTACAGATGATTGTGGTATAAAATTGTTATAATATGCCAGCATTTACGACTTAAAACTAAAAATATATGATAATAATTACAAACTTTCTGGCATATTTTCAAAAATTTACCTTTGTTCAATTTAAAAGGTCACTGAATACTTTAAACACGTAACACAACAAAAAATTACTCTTTATTATTAAATATCGAGTTTATTAATTAGTCAAGAATAGTTCAACACTGCATACAACGAAAGAAATATGAAAACATGACCGACCGTCACAGAGAATTACAGTAAAAAAATCACATACATTTTAAAGTTTTCAAACAAAAACTATCTTCTATTGTTGCTCAGTATTGACTTGAATCAGAAAAAACTCCGTTCAACATAACTGGGAAATGCGAGATTTTAAATAAGTCATATAATTACTGTTGGATGTAAGCTCACCTTCATTGGATGTGGGCTATTTTGTGAAAATATTTTTAAAAAGGAAAATTCTGAGAAATTTAAAACAATTCAAGGTACTCTGAGATGACTGTAGGGGAATGGATGGAAAAGGAATAAAATAGGATAAAATATGAACAAATTATAAAAAAGACCAAACAAAATTAAAAATGCTAAATTACAAAATTATATGACCAATGAAAAGCACACTTTTAATCAGATTAAGTGATACGATTATTTTAAATTTGCGGTGGTAATAACAAAAAGGAAAGAAGTATTGACATATCAAACATCCGTGTCCTATACGACAACAATGATGTTGTTTTACATACAAAGATAAAGATAGTCCATTGTGTCCCTTAAGGACAAAGGCCTCCTAACAAATGGGAAAGCTCGCTTTTTCCTAACACGGCGAGCTATTCCACGCTAGTTGTTCGTATGCTGTTTAAGAACAGATTTGTTCTTTGGTTGCTCCACTTCTCACTGCACTGGTTGCTTCTCAACAGATTTCCATTTTTCTCTTCCTCTTGCCACTCTTGATCAATCCGGACCTGCATGTTTCTTGAAGAGGTCTGTCCATCTTCTTCTGGGTCTACCTTGTGTCCTTTTTCCTATCCATGGGTCCCACAAGGAGATCTTGTAAGTGCATCTATTGTCCTGCATTCTTACGACGTGACCGTCCCATTGCCATTTGCTTCTGGTAGCTATTTGTGCGATGTCCGTTGTCTGAGATAACTGATTTATCAATGCTATAGGTATTTTGTCCTTCAAAGTTATTCCTAGGATCTTGCGTTACATATTTCTTTGGCATCTTTGAATTTCGTTCTTTTGTTTTCCTGTTAGTGACCATTTTGTCTAGTGTTTGGTCTAACAATATAAACTTAAGGGCCCAAAATACTCTCCATGTTAATGAGATTCTTCTTTGCACTTCTTTTTCCATTTTATCATGGAAGGAAATTTGTTGTCTTAGATATGTATATTCGCTCACATATGTGAGAACTGTTCCGTCTATTTTTATTGGGGTTTCAGGTCCGTTTGAAATTAACTGCGTCTTCAGTTTGTTTAGTGATAGCCCTGCATTTTTGCTTTGCTCACATAATTGTTCCAGCGTAGTTTGTAGTGCTTTCGGTACTTTGGCGGATATGACCACATTCGTGGACATAATCTCAACGATGAGAACGAAATTATGATCACGATTTTACTTCAAGATTTTTTCTTTATTGCAGAGTTCTTTTCAGGGACTGAGGCAGAATTTTTAGAAAATAATACACTTTCAGGATTTTATTATATTCAGGACTAGAAACCGCCACGGGTGACCGAGGTCGTTAAGGCGCGGACTCGTGAGCGGGAGGTCTGGGGTTCGAATGCCGCCAAGACCGTCCTCTCTGACTGAGGTTCCCCAGAGTCCTTATAAATGGCAAATGCCGGGGAGGTACCCTAAACCTAGGCCTGAAACGTTTCCTTCCTTAAAAAAGAAATAATTTCCCAATTTATCATTTTATCTCTGGTATCATCAGTGTTCACCACCTGTGGTGCCTCAGTAATAAAAATGGCCGTTAAACACCATTGAGAGAGAGAGAGAGAGAGAGAGAGAGAGAGAGAGAGACTAGAATGCAAGAAAATGCGCCCAATTATAACTATCGGTTTTAGCTCCCGTTCTCGAAAATTAGAACTGTTGCGCCGGTTCGGCCGTATTCACCATTTCCTACATTAATAAACATCACACTCGAGAAAGTATTTTGTTCTGGTGATGTCGTGAAGCAAACTGCCGTCCATGGAGAAGTATATACATGTCTGAATCGCTGAGCAGGAATTTGAATATTGCCCAGACATGACCAATGAGCCAGCCCTACATATATCAGGCCAAAATTGGTATCTTTCCCCTGCGATAATTAAAAAATCTGAAATTTTCAGTAAAGTTAGACTCACTTCTAGTTGCATTACGTCATATGGTGAGAAGTTTCAGCGTCACCGCGCGATCAAGTTATCTTCTAATTGTCATCCCTTTCAACAAATGCTTACAGGTTCATAAAAAAGAGATGATGGCATTCTCTTGCTCTGGCAAGTTCTTAAATTTGTAAAATTTTTCCTATCTTGACATCCATCATCCATTGTGCGTAACAATGTTATATAAATAAGCTTTACATACAGAGGGTGCCAAAAGATGTATACACACTTTCGCAGTAGATATCTATTTATTATTATATTTCAAAGTTGGCCGAAAAACAACAGTAATGTGTAGTATGATGTTACGTGAACAGATGTAGCTCACGTACATTATGATAGCGTTGCTACGTGACAGGTAAATCAACATTAAACAAATGAAGTCAAGATTATCGTATGGTGTTCTGTAAACAATGTGACCCACATTACGTTATGCTAGCGTTGCTACAACCAAATGGAGTAAATATTATCGTTTGAACAGCGTAAAACAATTTTGAAGTGGTATTGGAAAACCGAGAACGTTGTTAAAGTTCAAAGGCAATGGAGACGTGTGTACAGAACAGAACCGCCAACGGGAGTAACAAATGCATGCATTCAAGACAAATTTGAGACTCATGGTACCGCATGCGATGTTCACAAGGGCAGATCTGCGAGACCTCGCACAGCAACATGCCCCGCATCCTCGGCTATGGTTTTGGAATGTTTTGAGCACTCACCGGCAGAAATCTACAAAGCAATGTGCACGTGAGACTGGGATTAGCAGAACCACGGAACGCCGTATTATTAAAACAGCAAAGTTGAAAGTTTTCATTCCAGACTTTTGCATGCATTAAATGAAGGTGACCCTGAAACGGCATGTGCTGCAATCGCCGAGGACACTTTCGCAAACGTTGCTCAAACAGCAGTTCAACGTACTCAGAAGTGTATTGACGCCGACAGTGGCATTTTGAGCAACTGTTTTAACTGTAAATGTCTAAGATGAATATGCTCATCATTTTCTGTTGAATGAATTCACTTTTGTTATGTTAATAAGTTTTTTTTTTCTTTGTTTGAAGTGTGTGTATATTTTTGGCACAAATCATTTACATATTAAACAAGAGAGGGTGCTAAAAACCATTTCAAAACATAACTTTATCCTGGAGCTACACACATTTAGAAAATATTCTAATATATATGAATGAGCTCTAGATAAATGAACTGTACAGTAGATCTACACACCAAAATTTTACTGATTGAATATTTGCGTTACTCTATTTTTATTATTATAGGTAGCAAGAAAGAATACCCCCAAGCTGGTAATTACCCCCTCTCTCTCTCTGTCTGTCTCATATCAAAGCACACAACAAATATTTGTATTAGTTAATGTACTTTTAAATGGCATAAAGAAAATTGTGGCACCGCAGAGCAACTTACACCAGTGTATTTAACCTTTCTTTAGGGAGGGGAAATATTTTGTTAAAATTCAGTGGTAGGGGTGAAATTGAGTTTTATCTGTGTGTTATCCACGTCTATTTGCCGTACGTTCTTTACTTGATAACAAAACATTTACCGGTTTAGAACGAGATTAAATTTCCATACTGTAATAGTTTGCCCACATGGCCTGTGCCGTGATATGCACTATGGCGGTATCTCTACCATGAATTCATGTGCTGTTCGATTTACAAACGGGGTGGGGATTGGACGGAGGGATGATAAATCATCCCCCTAGTTTGAGCCGTGGCATCTCTTGTCCCGTGTGGCGGCAGCTCCAAGCTGTGGTTACGGCATATGCCAAGGTGGAATTGTAATCCCGTGTAAAACACTGCGATGTGTAACCAAATTACATTGCATGACGTTTTCAAAGAAAATTATTACAAAATCCGAACAAGATGGATTACAGAGAGTCCAGTGGCTATCAATGAAATGTATAGCATGCTAATTAATTCACCAAATTAAATAAACATCAATACAACTGCACTACGGTTTCCAAATTGAAAATATCTTTCGTGGAGGTGGAGAACTTGACATACACATGACATATGTCAGAAAATTAAAGGATTTCATATTACTGGGCATTCGAAAATTGAAAGCTTCATTTAATTATAGTAATATGTTTTTCGTCTTTTAAGTTACAATTTCTGCAGTAATGTATGTAATTGGAGTAATAAAATAATCTAAATACATAAAAAATATTGCTGATATAATAAAGAGCACTAAATAGAATGAAATATCACTAACGCATTTCGTTACCTTCGTTTTTATTACAAGAACCACCTAATATTATAACTGATGAGCTATACAAGTATCGACCACTCCAACGGTTAACCAATCAAGATCACGCCAATCACGAAAAACAATTATCAGGTCAATTTTTAGGGAAGATTTATAAATTGTATAGAGTGGACTCCTTAAATTTGAAATGCGAGTATTCGGGCTTAGAAGCGAATAGTTCCCTTCAAGGAAACACCAGGTCACCTACATTGATTACCTCATAAAATTATATAACAAACATACCCTCTTATATAAACAAGTTTCACAAATTGAAGAAAGAGTTTGTTTTCGTTACATTATGGAAACTGAACTATGTTTGTAAATCATCTTTAACCCTTGTACCGCTTTCTGTCAGCTTCGTTGGGCCTGGTGTCTAGACTACTAGAGGTAACCACAGTTGCCTCATAGAGCCAAGGTCGTGATAGATTTTTTTCGAGCATAAAAGTATGGTTTCCTTTGGAAGGGAAGTAAAACCGCGGGTTCCGTTCAAAGATACGGTACCAAGCCTGAAAGAAGAGGTCTGTGAGCAAAAGTTATCGCTCGTTTCACGCACTGAATTGAATGGGACGCTAATGACCTACGATGTTAAAGATCGTTCGAAATTAAAAGATCCTACCCATCAATATTCTAATTTTAAAGGTTTTTTTTTTTTTTTTTTTTTTTTTTAAAGCTTCAAAGGCAAGGGTTGAAAATACTAAAATCTACAATTGTTATCAATTTTATTAAAACTTATAAAGTACACGGAACTTTAATTACAAATGGTACATGTAAAAATGTATTTTTCTGTTATGTTTAGTGTTTTAATTTACATTTTCTACATGTCAGCATATTTACAGTATTTATTACATTTTTATTATTTTTATAACGAGTGTGATGTTTTTTCACGTATTTCCTTCTTGTCTTGACACCTTCCCCTTGCCCATTTCTTATCCTGTTTACCTACTCAGGTCAGGATGGGGAGGTAACCTTTTTGAAAAACGGGTAAACGCTTAGAGAGTTTTTCCGGGACAGCGTGGGTTATACTTCTTTAACTCTTTTCTTCAAAAATTTTAGGTCCGGAGGCTTCTACGGAGGGTAATTAAGTGTAATGTAGCAAAATATATATGACTTTGGCGTAAAGTTGCCTTCTGTAATTCTCTTAATGAATAAAATTTAATAATTGCCATTTTGTGCAGCATTCAAACTCTTTCATCTGCTGTTTAAGAGAGAAGCTTTATTAACCGCGTGTACCCATGCATTGTCTAGCAACTGTTTACTTAATTTATTGCATTTTAGTGATATATTTTGAGAGCTAGTACCTTATTGTAATATATACTTGTGATTTACACGTTGTGTAACTTTGCTACTTTCAAGATGAAATTAATTTCAAGTGTGTACTATATTTACAATTATTATTTTGTAAACCAATATAATCCGTATTGTAGTTATTTTCTATATTGGGGGGGAGGGGTTCCTTTCAGCACACTTCTAAGGAAAACTTGAACCAGCGCTAACGGAGGGTGTCAAATCTTGGTTATAGGTAGCATTAGGAAGGTCATTTTTAAAAGTTGGCATTTAATGCTAGTGGAGGGTATGAATTTTTATATCTAATTTTTCAGGAAGACATATATTAAAGCGTTTATAGATTGAAAAGTAATTGCTTCGGGTAATTACTGATATGACAATTTCTTTAATGGTTATTTGTTTTATATTTTCTCAATCGTTCATTAAATCCCATTCAAATACATTCAAATAATTCAAAATATAAAGAAGAGAAATTAAGAATTGAGGTTTTTACAGAAATTAAATATAGCATTCTGACGTCAGAAACTGTTTAGTTCTTTTCTTTCCTCTTGCCCTCATTCCTAATCAAGGTAGTCTGAGGCAATCACATTTCTGTACTTTTAGGTAAAAACATATGTGCTAAATGTATTGACCTCATATTTTCTTCTTCTTGGTACGTGACAGCCCAGAGTGAGCCTTGGTCTGACCTCTGCTTTCTCTATCTCCGTCTCACGACTTCATTGGTAGAGGGCAGAATTGCAGGGGGCATGTGATCAGCATGCGGCATCTATTACACGACTCCCTAGATCGAAGAACGCCACCTTTCCATCAAGTGGCTTCCCCAACGATGCTGGGTGAACCGTTACAGACCTCTCTAACTCAGAAAATTCTTAAGTAGATACCGGGCATCCGGCCAGCAGTCAGCAACTCTAATCATTAGACCAGGGAGATGGTCAGTAGCCTCACATACCTCAGCGAATTTACCTACAGTTGTAGTTGTTGATTTGGTTTATTTACGGACGGTCTTCAACATCTCAGGTCATCAGCGTCCCATTCAATTCAGGGCGTGAAACGGTCGGTAAATTTTGCTCAGAGGCCTCTTCTTCAGGCTTGAGGTTCTTTTACATGCCGTAAATGTACGACACGAGACCCACGGCTTTACCTCCCTTTCGAAGGAAGCCTTAACTAAAAATTTTACGCCCGAAAAAAATCCATCGGTCCTGGCCGGGACTGAACCCGCAATCTTGGGTCTACGAGGCAAGTATGGTTACCATTAAACCACCAGGACCGACTCACAGTAGTAGTTAACTACTTACTGCTTGTAAAATTTTTTCTTAGAAACAAATGTTTCTTCTGAACATCTGCTTCAGATCGCAGTATATAAACATTTGTCCCTTACCAGTTCTACACCTTTAGCTCCGCGTCATGTTGTGGCGGGCTTTTTCCCACCTTCGACCCCCACGCAATCATCATTGCCAGAGTATATTAGTATTTTATATAGTAGGATTAAATTGATATAAGTATTGTAGATACTAATTTTCAAACCAAGAATTCCGTATTTTATATAGTTGGATTAAATTTACATAAATTTTATAAAATTACTGTGCAAACCAAGGGCATATATTCATATTATTTTTATTGTTTAATTGCACGTGCTGCAGAAGGTATCCGTTGAGATGCGAGGGTTTTATTTGTGAATATGTTTGTATGAACGTGGCTGAAACGCTTACGACAACCTAGTCCATAAATAGTCGAGGTTCTTTCAAGTGGCGCAGGAAAAGTCTGTCATTTCCATTGTTAATTTTGTTTACAGATACCCCGGAAGGACCGTTAACCTTCGTAAGGAGAATAAGCCTTAAATGCATGTTTGAAAGGGAAGCCAGAACATCAGCCTTTAAAAGTTGAAGGACACTCCTAAGTGCTTGCCAGAAAGATCTATTCTGTTGTTATATCATCCCCCCACACTCACACCCCGCGATGATGTAACTGTTTCTTTAGCGGTAAACACTCGCAGGGAGAGCGCGAATAGAACGCCAATCGGAAAATTGCAGTAGCTGGGGTTTAAGGCATTGAGCCAATAAGGAACCAGGAAAATACTTGTATACTTCTAAGGCAATTTAACCGACGACCGACCGAGATTGAAGAAAACTTGTAGGACTTCTAGACCAGGTATCAGTCCTTCATTTCCAGTCGTTGGCGATATCAGTCCTTCAGTGTTCTATGTTTCCACTCAGCTGGAACATCAGTGTGCTCTTTTCCAGTAAGGTGTCTCATCATTTGTGATAAATTATCAGTCACCATAGTGGTACGAATTTCTTGACTTAGGCTATTTTAATCTGTGCATAAGATGTTGACGATAACCGCGGTGTCAGAGGTGAGAAGTACAGAAATTTGCATAATGTTTCGTCATTTAATAGACAGAAAATGAAAGATCAATGGTGCTCTTAATTCGTATCCGATTGAGACGAGTGTCGTGGGGAGTGGAGAAAGACAAGAGTTTTCTGAACACCTGGTGCTGCCGACTAGTAAACGTTCTTAAGGCTTCTTCTACTTTTCATAGATAATATCTGAACCCTGAGGTGGAAACAGACATTGAATAAAGCCATATAGTTAGCTATCATCAAAGATCTTATGAGTTAGCTATAAGCCCTCCAGCTCCTTCCCCTCTAGAAAACGAACTGTATCCAAAATATTAGCCGAATCTCACAGCCGAGATCTCAAGGTCATTAACCTCCATCCATTATCCAGAAAGTGGACGGGAGAAGAAGAGGAAAAATTTCACCAAAGAACTTTACATCCCCCGTAAGCATGGAATTGGGGGCCCTTCATCAAATAATTACAACTATAATCTCCTTTCCTTCCCTATCATCATTTAATTTATTAATACAATTTCCCCTACAACGTGAATACGCTTAAAGCCCGAAAATAGGAAAGTAAAGCTGAATTATAAACTTTATAAGCTTCATAAATATTAGTAAACGAAAAGCCATATATTTTATTATGTTGGGAAACTTTTCAACTATGTATTGCCTTAAGTTCATAGTTGTGCAGTTATATCCTCATTTCTGTGTAAATTTATTTCAAATTACTACACAGTTCTAGGTACCTTTTCTTCCGAAATCCATTTCTACACAAATGCTTTAATAAAACATGTTCCATTCCCTAACCATGAATTTACGCATAATTACTGAATTCAAAATATGTGTAAATCACGCCAGATATTATAATATTCCTTATTTTTCTGGAGTAATACATATTCAACAAATTTAGCTATACTTTATTTTATTTTGTGATAAAACAACACTAAAAATTGTTGAAACACTTAAAAAAGTAAGAGATAATTAATGCAATAGAATATTTTTCAGATAATGCTTGGATGCAGTAACTCTCATATTTTAAGCTTCTATAGGACTTTTTTTAAGAAATATAAAACTTTGTTGACTTTTGCTTGGCGAGTTACTACTTCAGGGGTAACATTTGCAAACAGGATCCTATTGTTTAATAGTATGTGAAACGTATAGCACGTGACTTCCATTTAATAATTTACAACCATACTGAAGCAACTAAAGTGAAGTAACTTTCGTGATTTAGAATCGCAATCAAGTTATGCTTTTCGCCAGGTGTGGAAAGTGTACTGAAAATATATATAAAACCCCAAAGGTATTGTGGAAATGCTTGTGATTTGTTAAATTGTCATACAATAATTTAAGAATAATAGAAACATTTTCATTCCCTTTTCATTAAAAATAATTATTAAACTAATATTCAGACAATTAATACAAAAATGTAGCTGTTTATATTGAAATACATTACGTGTGAAAAATGCACCATAGAATAAATTCTGACATTTTTAGATGTAAGAATTTCATCAAAACATTAAACATTTAAATGGGGTTTACTCAGAGTTCTTCAGAATAAATCTTGCAAACATTTCTCCAAAATTGCGTGGCCCATTCAACTAAGCAGTTATATCAAATAGGGCAAAAATAAACATGCTAAGCAGGAATGAAAATATTTTTTTTTTTTTTTGATTGATTTATTTAAGGACGCTCTTTAACAGCTCAGGTCATCAGCGTCCCATTCAACTCAGGGCGTGAAACGGCCGACAAATTTTGCTCAGAGGCCTCTCTTTCAGGCTTGAGGTTCTTTTTCGTGCCGCAAATGTACGACACGGGACCCACGGCTTTATTTCCCTTCCGAAGGAAGCCATACTTAGGATTTTTACGCCCGAAAAAATCTATCGGTCCTGGCCGGGTTCGAACCCGCGTTTTGGTATAGGAGGCAAGTATGGTAACCACTACACCACCAGGACTGACGAATGCAAATATATATATATATCTCAAAAGGCAACTGTTTACTTAAAATACAAATAACATTAAACTATGATAACTTCCAAAGAATATTCAGTTATCCAAAACACACATTTTTAAAACAACAATACCCAACAGATGCAATGCTGGGCTAGATCGTTAACATGCCGACTCAAGAGCGGGAGGTCTGGGGTTCGATTCCCACCAGGGTCGTTATTCGTGACTGAGTTTTTCCCCCAGTTTTCCTCAGTCCTCATAAATGGCAAATGTCGGGAAGTTACCCTAAAGTTAGGCTTGGAACTATTCTTTCCTTAAAAAAAAGCCTTTCCCAATATATCATTTCATCTCATGTATCATCAGTGTTCAACGCCTGTGGTGCTTCAGTAGTAAAAACGGGCGTTAAACTCTATTAAAAAAATGCCATGAAGCATTATGGTGATGTTTCTCAACAGAAGGCTTACTTTACCAGCTTAACTTTCAAAATGTTGACAAAAGACAATACAACAAACATATCAACAACCCAGGGTTACAGTGAAATACCAAGAAGCTCCATTAATTTCTGGTTAAGAAGCCGAAATTACTCCCAACCCTCGGAACTTCTTGATTGTGACCACTCGATAGAAATGTTCAGAAGAGAATCTGACAAATGCTGTCACACAGAAAGCTTACTAGCTCACGGAACTCTTCAAGGTAAGAGGAGCATTAGCCAATCGGCATAAACTTTAAATATGAGGCGACCTGGAACTCGTGACGACACAAAGAGAAACGAGAAAGAAATAGCATTATCGATTAACATGCGCGGTTTCGTGAGAAAATGATACAAACAAATGCCTTTTTCGTATCATTATACGTTTTATTTTTTTTACAGAAGATTATGTTACTAGACACAAAAAAAAAAAAAAAATTGACACATACATAGTCACCCGATCATCTGATCACCGACGCGGAGACTGGATACTACATCGGTCGATAGACTGCCATCCACGGCCAGCCGGACTACATTAGACCTGGATCGGTCAGGCGGGGTAACACAAGAGTCGGGTAATAGACACACTGCAGTGATATTTCAATGAATTTAAAAATTTATGTATTCACCCCAGTCAAGCAAACAGATCATAGAACTGCTTGCCTTCTATTTCTGACATCTGCTCACAAAAGTATCCTTCTTAATGCTTTCAGAGAAATTAAACTTATTGCTTGATGCATATTATCCATTATTTCTCTAAGGCATGGGCATACTACTAATTTAAGAACTGCGTCATGACTTAGATCTCTATAAACCGGAATTTTCTCTTCAAATAATCTCCTAACAGATCGAGCGATTCAATACGTACATACGAATCATAAATTTTCATTGTGAAATAGAAGTAGCAGATTTACTCTGGACACTTCATTTCCTTCAATGTTCTAACGACACCGAGTGGAGTAGTTGTCAATGTAGCAGTTCGGTAAACTCCTCCCGCCACATCTTGTGAAGCCCGGCTGGCCTTGAGTATGACTTTACAGTTCCACGCCGCCGCGTAGATAATCAAATAATTGAATGAATCAATACTATGAAGACATTGTATTGTTAAACTGAAATGAGCTTTAGTTGAAAGTGCGATAATGATGATTGTGATAATGGTAATATGTGATACACACAACAGGAGTGTAAACAAATGCATCAACAGTCTTTTAAAATGTAATGAACACGGTTTCTAGTTTAGCTTAGTACTTTCCAGATTGTAAATAAGACGAACATTTAATTAAGTATAAATTTCATGATTATAATTGTAGATACTAGTTTACTGAAATATTTAGGGCACTTGTGTAGGTATTGTATTACCCGAAGTAATACAATACATAATTTATAGCATAATTGTGCTATCTTGTTCAAAACTGAAATTCGGCGTAATTAAGATTCGTGTTGAAGTGTTAATAGGAATTCTAGTTCCATGGTCAACATCTAAGAGGCGAATTGATTTAACTCCAGAAATGCTACACTCATTTAGAGGAATGTCACTCATTCTCTTTCAGGTAATATAAAAAAAGAATTGCGCCATTTAAAATTACTGAAAATATAAAATTGAACATGCCCAGATGATTTCTCAAAAACACATCATAAATTTAAATTATGTGTTATGTATAAAAAAATCCGGTATGCTTATAATTAATTTCTGTTTATTAATATACTTCCTCTGTGTTTCTAGCCCACCTGTGGTGCCTCAGTAGTAAAAATTGGCTTTAAACACTACTTAAAAAAAAAGGTTTCTAATCCAGCATTATTTCTATGAATTAAGCGATATCACCCTTAAAAATCGACCTCACAACCTCCATCTTCCGTGGTACGCATAATTCAAAGAAGAATAACAACTCTGTACCTACAATGAGTTTACTTGAGTTACGAGCCACCTAAACTCGGCTGCATAATGGGGAAGTGCAACCGCAATAAAGGAAAGCATAGTCACCGCGCTTAAAGTCAGTATATTTATTTTAGTATTTATATACTTATTGAAAACACAACTTGTGTTACAAGAGATACTAAAATGATGCCCCTCAGCGGCAATACATTGTTGTCATCGTTGTGTAAGAAACTTCTGCATTTCTAAATTTTCTTACGCAAGAACAATTTTTCTAAAATTGAGAGATATTGTCTCTCGTAACTTTTTAACAAGTTGGCAAACAATTTCCCTATTAGAACATGACGACATGATATTTTCTTACGAGTTGCCTTACCACTTCGCTGCAAGAATCCGTTTTTGTATATGCATTGTACGTAAGAACCCTTTCTTCAAAACTAATTTATTAGTGCTTAACTATGGAAGGACAATTAGGGTACAATTTACACACAGTGAAATCACCGAATAACACTGGAACTCAAAACCCCTCAAACTAACTACAAGCTGTTACCTGAACATGCATAATAGACCTTGAAAACTGATTTCAATAACCTCACTGTAGTTTGTACTAAGCTTAACCCACTAGTAACACTAAACCGTCACTCAATTCCGGTACATATTTGTATATTACAACAATCAATAAATTTCACATCTGGAACAGTCATTTTTAAAAGTCATGCTTTTCGTAATTAGCCAGCCAGCCAGCGGCGCGATCTTTATGGCATTCCAGTGCTTCCGGTTTTAAAACTTAGATACTACATGTACTGGAAGCATGCCTGTTTTCTGTGATACGTAATACACATTCTCTTATGAAATTATCATTCACGCTTATCAGTTCATCTTCAATAATCCGCCTAATTTCTGTTTAAACATTTTCTTAGACTGAGGATTAATTACAAATATTTTATTTTTCAGTATTATTCATAGATAGATATTGTAAACTTAAACCGCATAAAAGTACTAACTTTTGCGTTGTTCTCCCACTTGATTTCCTCACTGTAAATATGCGCGATGTGAATACCTAATCATTGCACACTATTGTTCCGAAGGAAGTGTGACTCAAGACATCTGCCGACAGTTTTGAGACGCCTGTAACACCGCCTGCCGAGCTGCCACCAGGATGTTATTAAACGAAGTCCAAGCTGTGATGTACAACTTGGTGATGTTCTTCTGTTTAATGCCGGTGCTACAATTTCCCTATTCAATCTCGATGGCTAAGTAGAGAAAGGATGTTATTTTGGGATATTAAGTGTCATTTCCGGGAATCGAGCTAGGTCGACTCCTCCAGGAAAGACGAGGTGTTTCCAGACGAATGCTGAATAACTCAACCATCTCTGTTAAAAGTATAAATATTAATTAAATGGTTTTCCTAAACAGTGGGACGTGGATCCTCCAAGCAGCAGGACTTCTCTCCTGTCTCTGGATAAATTCAGGGACCTTTTATATCATTGCAATGCCCAAGGAGGGGTAATAATCACCTAGTCTAGACATAGAATTATTGTTAAAACACCACCACGAGATCAACAGTCACCAGGTCCTGACATCATAAGTTCTAAGAGGTTCAGGGTATGGGTTTGTTAAGCTTAAAACTAAACAATACTTCATCAACACAATAATTCTGTCTATCTATAACATGCACACGTGGACATAATATTTTAAGTTAGTGGAAAAGAGGGTTGCTTTTGTTTATGCAAGTGTTTCTCTGAGGACCTTTTCAGGTCACGTTACCTCTGGGTGGCAAGGCAAGTCACCCTTAATATTTATTACGTCTACGTCTTACTATGTTTGGGTTTATACAGTACGTTTCACTAACTAGGATATACAGCGTGCTCTTACACGACATCATGTTATATTTTGTCAACGTTACGATTCCTTATAATATCGCGCTTTCGTTACAAATCCGACTCCTCATTATACGCCTTAACATGGGCGAGGGCAGTGACCGCGGGGAATTGGAGGTCACACCGCTGGAAGGCAGAGCTGCAAACCGATGCTTTTAAAAGTTTCTCTCTGTGTAACGGAACAAAATCTGCTAACTTCTGAATATTGTGAATAAAGTAAACTAACCTTATCATTAACAACATTTAGTACACATTGCACGCCCAAAGGAACTGAAGCTCGGCTGAAATTCCGGTCTCTCTGACAATTCTGTATAACGACGTAACGTTTGCTATTCATTAAGGATGTGTTTACAATTACTTTAATAAAAACTTGGGCGGTTTTAGCATAGCTTTACGTTGGCCAACACATTGCAGTAATTAGCAGCCTGTCACAGGCAACAAGGGAAAATACAGGCAGGTGCTAGCAACGCGGATCTGGAAGTTTATATTACATTCCGTGTCAGCACAGGAAGCGGTGCTTTATCTCCGGCGACAGTCGTAATACCGTGATTTGTTTCAGATTCGTCCCCCCTCACCCCTTAACAAGGGACTCAAATGTACAGCATAGCTCCTCTTAACGCGGGTCTTTCCTTCTCCATTCTTTCCCTGCAATATGGAGCGTCTCTTAGGCAAGAGAGAGAGAGATAAAACAAAAGAAAATCAAGAACACCCTTTCCACACTCCTTCACTGAACTAATTTTCTTTTATTGATGCCGTTATATTTTTACGGTTCATTTGTATTATGGGAGCAAATAAAGAACAAGCACATCTACGTGAAAAATACTTGCGAAATTCCTTATAAAGTCACTTCTTCTTTTACAAATTTTAAGTGGCTTATATTACACATTGCTTATGTTCGTCCTGGTGGTTTAGTGGTAACCACACTTGCCTTGTAAACCCAAGATCGCAGGTTCAATCCCTGCCAGAGTCGATGAATTTTTTCGGGGGTAAAAATCCAAAGTATAGCTTCCTTCGGAAGGGAAGTAAAGCCATGGGTCTCAAGCCTGAAAGAAGAGGCCCCAGAGTAAAACTGACCGACTGTTTCATGCCCTGAATTGAATAAGGACGCTATTGACTTGAAATGTTAAAGAGCCTCCGTAAATAAACCAAATCAACGCTGCTTATTGGCAATCCAGTATATGACAGTACCCATTATTTGAATAGGTTTATGTTTAGGGTAGTTTGATGACACAAAAATTTGCTTAGGATACATTTTTAAACAGGTCATTACTGATTTATAAAATTTAAAGATATAAATATTGTTTCATTGTTTGCCCATTTGTAATAGAAATAGTAACAGTAATAATATTCCAGTAAAATATTAATAACAAATTTATATTTTGGAACATTATTCATTAATTTTAATTTCTGATGAGAGGGATGATGCTGCACTTCACTTGTTAACTAACAAGCGCGAAATATCGAGCTTAATAAAAGAACCGTGTTCTAAGTTCTGAATCTACATTTTCCAAATGATTTCTATTTGTTTTTTATATAAATCAGGCAGAGTATGATTTTTCACACAAATAAATTGTTACAAAAGTCAGGGATATTTTCATGATCTTCTTTAATAGACTGGAAAATCAGGGGCGAGTCCCAGCCTACGCAATTCGCTGTTGTCAGGGAAGCTATGACTGTACATTTAAGTGTCCTGCCTGATGGAAGTTTTCCGCTTATCTATTTGAAAGCTCCCTCCGGAACAAATATTCGCCTTCAATTTGATTCTAATTTGCTTTGTCCTAGAAAGTATACATGGTAAATTTGTATATAATAAGTATTTTTTCTTGTAATTCATTGTTTTTACATACTTTCATGTGCTGTTAAAAATACTGAAATACTTTGTAGACCTCTCTGGAGGATCAGGCACCACGATTTGCAAACCGCTGGATTAGAGGGATCTGTAGCAATCAAAGGTTTGAACATTTACTGTAGTTCTTTATAAAGGCATAAGCATCTTGTGCGCACCAAATTTCTTCAAAAGATTTAAATCAGAGAAAAATGTTTTTCATATTTAAAATGAGCAAAATATAAGAAACAAATAAGTACTTAATATTTTTTATTATTTATTTTACAATGATATAATACAAAAAAAAAACTTTTTTTTTTTTTTTTTACAAATATTCGATATTTCAATTTAGAAAATCAAAGTTTTATGTATACGAGGTCATGTACATTTAAGTTTGACACAGCCTTCCTCGATGTTACATCTACGCACTTCCACAATTCTGTCCTCTTAACAAATATAGCATTACCAAATGTCCTTCTTGTTTATTTGCTGAGAGTATTCTTGTCCTATCAGTTGGTGGTGTGTTTGGGGGGACATCTTTCTTATTTTGAATAAGGATGAATGGAAAGGTTGCCAATTATTCAAGAGCAATGTTCTACTTATTAATATTATTACGCCCTATAAGATATCCATACATTGTTCTTTGAACTATACCCAATAGCTCTGTTTTTTTATAGGTAGACATAACAGCTCCCTCTGCTTTCTGTAATACTTTCTGACCAAACCCCTCTCTTTTAATTTTGACGTGATGCCAAGCGCTAAAATGAAAATACGTCTAGCCGATTATGCATTCCATTGAATGCTCTGGTCTATGAAGCTGCATTGGCTACACTTGATAACATAATTGTACCAAAATGTTACAGAAAGTTTAATTAAGGAAGTAAAACATATTAAGCGCACACAAAGGATAGAAAATGTATTGTTTAGTTACACAATAGGATATTAATTTACTTACATGAGAAGAACAAATAATTACCATATTTGCCTTTTTGAATTTATAACAGCGCCTCCCTTTAACAGCTAGCTGTAAAATATTGTTGAATAAATTTTCTTTACGTGCGTTTTACCGCTAACCATTGAAAGTCAATTTTACCGAACGGGGTGATTCAAGAGGTTATGCTTTGGCCTTGTACTCAGGAGGCATCAAACCCTTGAGGTCGGCCATGCTGAGATGTCTATTTCCTTTCCAAAAATTTTCCGCTCTCTCATTTCATATAGCTTTATTCCGATGGTTCAGTTACAGGGTAGAAAGTGCCAGGACGCGGTGGGCTGGTGCGGTGTGACGGTGGCTTGCGATATGAAAAGGGTTCTGCCTCGGCGGGAGGCTACGAAGGCCTCGGGGTGTTGTAGCTAGAAACATTGTCAGGGACATGGAGCGCGTCCGTATCTTGCCGCCCTTGGATCCAGGCTGCTTCATTCCTTTCTCACGAAGGTGCACCCACTGGGCAAACGATGAGAAAGTATGAAGCACTGAAATATGTTCCTCCGGCAATATAATTTAAAATCGGACTTATTAATGCTTGAACGGTACTATTAACACCAGTTATCTAACTTATTCATAAGTTCTTAGATACAGTAAATAGGCCCCATAGGTTACACAGACCTTAGATACAATTACTTTCAAATTAAGAAAATATTTTTCTTTATAACATGGTACCAACGGAATGGGATTTACTAACGAAACCTTTCTTTTGTGTATTTAAAAAAGTGTACGCTTTTGCCTGTCTGTTAATGTATTTCACAAGCTGAGTATCGTTTCGTTATATTCTACGAGAGTAGGTTCATAAGTTTCCGGCCTAACCATTTTCTAGGTATGATGAAGACAAAAACTCTATTTTACTTTTTAATATAGTTAATCTTTATTGCAATATACTTCTCACATCTTTGAATTAACATTTCAATCCCCCCCCCCCAAAGTCAGAAGTCTTGTCTGCAGAATGGACATAAACAGCATCCATCACTTCTTTCTCACACTTACATTTCCTTCCTCGAAGGTCCTTCTGGACTTTTGAGAAGAGTAAACAGTCACTGGGAGCTAGATCTGGGATGTAGGGTTGATGGTCGGTTTCCTCGAATCCAAAACTTGCTTTTCAACAAGAGCTGTGCGCACAGGTGCGGTGTCGTGAAGAAGGCGCACACCACCACTCAGCTTTTCTCGGCATTTCTCTTTGAGATAAGCATGTAGTCTGTGCAGTGACCAGCATAGTACTCCCAATTTACTGTGGTGTTCCTCTCCTTGAAGTCAAAGAAGACTATCCCTTCACAGTCCCAAAAGATTGTAGCCATGATCTTCTTGGCTTACTGAGTGACCTTGGCCTTTAGAGGTGGTGCTTTGCCAGGTTTACACCACTCCATTGATTCTCTTTTGGACAAGGGATCATAGTAGAGGACCATAGTTTCATCTCCTGTAATAATGGTTTGCAGAACTTCTCTCTCTTTGCCACGGCAGAGCTCCAAAAATGCCTAACAACAGATGACTCGTTGCTGCTTTTGGACTGAGAAAAGAAGTCTAGGCACCCATCTTGCACGAACCTTATTCATATTTAAATATTCATGAATAATTCGAGGGATTGTTGATTTAGAAAGGCCCAATCTTGCTGCTATTTCTGTAACTTTGAGCCGCCGGTCTTCTATAATTTTTCCTTCCACAAGAGCGATGTTTTCAGGAGTGAGCACCTTCAAGGGCCGACCTGCACGCTCTTTGTCTTCGGTGATTTCTCGACCCATTCCTCATATACATCTTCCAATCGGTGTTTAATTTCATTTGGAGTAAGTCCTTCTTTTGAGAAGAACTTAATAATAGCTCGAAACTCCATTCTGAACATGTCACAAACCTCTGCACATAGCCTTCTTTATGCTAATATATCTGAACAACTGAACATAGCGGAGCGGAAGTTAGAATTGCAATCATTTATTTAAAAGATAAGGTATGACACCAGATAAGGGTTTTGTGAAGGCAATAATCCTTATTGGTGAGTCCGGAGACTTATGGACCTACCCTCGTACATTAATACGTATATCTATCATTTTATGGAATTTATTATTATAAGTTCTGGGGTATTTTCTTCTGAAGTATAACGCCATTGCTTACTGTCACATTCAAATAACATTGAGAAGGTTGTGTGATACATCTAGAGACATTTGTTGCTCTTCTCTTTAAGTAGGAGGTACATTTGTGTCTCTCTTACACGTGATAGACTTTCTGTCTCATCATTTGGCACTATTGCGATGTGTGATTTCTTTAGCGTTTATCTCCTTCCAGACGCCTCCCTTAAGGCTGGATAAGAAAGTTTGTGTGTATGTGAAATGGTATGGAAGTATGTAACAAATGTTTCCAAAAATGAATGTTTGAAATTCAAACTTATCTCTTAATCAGATGATTCGTTACGACGGAACATGCCTTAATTGCTAAGGTCATCAGCTCTGTTATCCGATGACACTATGAAAATAATTTTATCATAAAAGTTCATATCTTCACCATATTTAGCATCCGATCAGGATCGTTAAATTAAAAAATTCAAGAAGTCAAACAAATCGGATCGTCAAATACTCCAATATCTGACACTGAAACCTGTGAGAAAGAATAAATAGATGCTAAATGTGTGATATTAGTTTTTTGGAGGATAAGGAAAGATATTGTATTTAAGTAAATAAATATGATGCAAATTGCATTAGTGGCGCAATTGCATGCCTTTCTATTGCACGTTATATTCATAAGAAAAACTACTGCTGAAAGATATTGTCAATAAAGTGATTAATGATTGCACCGTTTGCATAGTTCATATACTGTCACTGTTAGTAGAGTAGCAATTAATGCATGTAAGTCTCTCCGCAACCATGTTCATGCGATTTCTTCTTTGTATCTTCTTTTATAAAGTGAGTATTTCTTATCGCTAAAATTATTATGGAAAGATTACTTTCGAACTCCTTCTTATGTTTCTTCTGGCGTTAAGATGTTTATTTTTATTTTCCAAACAAAATATGTAAATCAGGAACGTATTGTAAAGATCTAAGATCTAAAGATTCTGGAAATTAACTTTACTAATATTTTATGAACAATATAAAGTTAATAATAATAATAATAATAACAATAATAATAATAATAATAATAATAATAATAATAATAATAATAATAATAATAAATATTTTAATTTCTACATTAAAAAATAAAATTGAGCAAAAGCAGAAAAAAATGCATCTAAATGGATTCATTTTAGTGTAGAAAGGTATTGGTGACGTTTATCAGTCACACAGCATCACCCTTGTATCATAAAAAGGATGCAAAATCATTGAATTCCGGGCTCTACGTAATATACTATGAGATAAAATCTAAGCTAGTACCTAAAGGGCACAGATACCATGTAAAAATAAAATTCATTTAACAGGTCATTAAGGTAAATTCTGTGAAAAGGGGTAGCTCTCGAAACATTCCCCTATGTATATTGTGCTTAGGAGATTTTAGTAAAAATATGAGAAGGGAAAGACAAGTGTTTGGTAGAATCTGCATAAGTAAAGTCGTTAGGAATGTGTTAAAGAATGTGACACAAAAGAGAGAAAATCACAAAAGTTTCTTTGTAAACATTGTATCCTTTTGTAATGCAGCACTGAGCAACATGGTCAACACGATTTAGAGCATCTGGAAATTCCTTATAATACAAAAGACCTCGTCCTTGCCACATGTCAGCCAATAAAATTTAAAGCAGATTATGTTAAATGTACGAAAATTGTTGGAAACTGTGCACGAATTGAAGTAGTAGCAAAATGTACAACTTATTGACCAATGAGATCAAAGCAACAGTACATTATGAAAAGTTACAGTCCTAACTACATGTGCTCATTTTCATTGTTAATGTGTAAGATACAAGATTTTGTTTCTCTTTATGGAGTGTGAGGCTAAGCTTAAATGATACTTGTTGTTTGAGGATTTTATCTGCAGGCCCTACAGTTCCTTTACGTTCTGTTTTGTATTTGAGATTCAGTTTTTACAAGCCTTATGTTAAATATGCCCAAAGTAAAAGCAAGTACTCCCACAAAATTAATCCAGTTTGTTGGCGAGATATATTGTACAAGTAGACAGATCCTTCCTTCCTTCCTCCCTCCCTCCCTCCCTCCTTCCTCTCTCTCAAATTGATGTGTATAAGTTTACAGCAGAAAGGAGATTCACCATCGACAAACATGTAAATAGAGAAGAACACAAGCGAGTTATTGAAGCCTAGGGGCAGTGAAAAATGCAAAAAAGGCTTTTCGAATCGTGCAGTAATACGAGTTCAGTAAGTACACAATTTTCAAGAATCTTCTACTTGATAATCGGTAGTCTTTCACCTTTTTTGTTCATTTTAAGATCATAAAGTGAGCTTTTTAAAGTAATTTTAAAGTATTTAAGTCATTATAATCCAGGATTTAATATTATCTATCATAATCACATAACATTAAACATGTCTTATAAATAACACACATATCGGGTGGTTGATTGGCTAATTACTCATTTCAATAAACGTTTTTCTAAAATAACATAGCATAAAATATAAATTATTTCCTAAAGTATAATCCTGAAAAATATGTCTCTGGTGGTAGAAATGCCTTTTAATTTCTGTTCCCTAAAGTAAGGTCCGTCCTGGTGGTGCAGTGGTAACCATACCTGTCTCCTAAACCCAAGATCGCGGGTTCAATTCCGGCCAGGATCGATAAATCGATAAATATCGATATCGATATCGATAAATATCCTATGGCTTCCATCGGAAGGGAAAAGCCGTGAATCCTATGTCGTAGATTCACGGCACGTAAAAAACCCGCAAGCCTGAAAAAAGGGGCCTCTGAGTAAAATTTATCACCCTGAATTGAATAGGACGCTGATGACCTGAGATTTTACAGAGTTCATAAATAAACCAAATCAACAAAATGTTTCCTAAGGTATTTTTTTTTCGAACAATTATATTTTCTCAAAACAAGCTTCTGTCGAGGTAGAGCTTTGTGTTTGCTCCAGTGGGTGACATTGTATGTAAGAAATCAGACTGGTATGGTCTGACGGCGTGTGTTGTTTATGTGTGCAAAAGCACGTTAGACCGAACACGTTCAAAACAGGTATTCGTCCAAACGTGTCCAGCGAGCAGTAAATCAATTTTGAAGGCAGAAGGTGTTAGTGGAGCCGAAATTATCTCGTTGTATGAACAATGTGTATGGGAATGCGTGTATGTCACGCAGCAGTGTTCAGATGATGTGACGAATTTCGTGACGGACGTGTGCGCACTGAGAACATGCCTAGACCTGGTCAAGCTCACTTAACCATCATCGAGGAATCAATTGCAGCCGTACACAACCAGCGAGATTGCAGAAACATTGCCATTGAGCAAGGAAACTGTTCGCATCATTCTCCATCGACGGTTGGTACGCAAGCATCTTTCTGAAGAGCAGAAGGCTGTGCGAATAGGCGCTTGTATGGAGCATCTGCAGCATTACCAAGCAGAGAGGAAGATTGATCTTCTAAGCTCAGGGTATGCATAACCTTGTGACGCGCTTGAACAGATAAGGTGAGTGTGTAGCGGATATGCCACTCATTTGTCTCACCTTCTGTATGGTCATATATTCAAACCAACTACAGAAAAATAAAAGATTTTCAGTTTCATTTGCGCTAACAATATATTTGCTGTTTAAATTTTTGCAGCCTTTCATTAAGGTGATGCCCAAGTTCTACAATTTAACCATTGTCTAAAATATAAATACTTACAAAAACATTACGAAAGTGAACCTAGTACTGTGAGTATGCAGAAAAATAACATCAATTCAATTTACTTGTTTATAAAAACGCATTTTCCATAATAGCAATCATAAAAATATTTTTATTGCAGAAATAAGTTCCCCTAGAAGAGGATATGCAAAGCTTACTGTAGATGTAGCAAAACTAAATGCTTCTTATTTTCTCTCATTTGATTACTAAATCGTTGGAGCGCATGTAATGATTTAACCCCTCCCTCCATGTACGTTTTTGTTCTTCAATACGATTAATCAGGCATCAAAAAATTAAAATAAACCGCAAGTAGCAAATAGTGTCAACTCGTAATAAATGCGCAATTGAGCAGTACCAAAGCTTAGAAAATATTGCATTTCTCTGTGTGAAACGTCAGCTAAATTGCCAATATTTCTATCACACTCAGAATTTAACTTGTCTGGCAAGATTTCGAAACACTGGGGGATTTAATGAAGATGTGAAGCTAATGGTTTTAACAATCCTCTGGGACAGAGACCGTGAATATTACTTACTCTGTGAATTGCTTCGAAACTACCAAAAACAACAAATGCATAAAAATCTAAACATCGAGTTATCTTACAAGTTAACACTTCTTTCATAAAGTCGATCTAACAAAACGACTCTTCTAATAGAATAATATCGCATTAGGGTGTAAAACTTGTATTTGATTATGCATTTACGGATTTATTTCCTTTATTATCCTTTATATTCAGAGAGTAAGAATTTAATTACGCTAGATATATGTATTTAAATGAAAGTTCATATTTTATATAATTACTCTTGATGGTTCTGCTTTAAACGCAGATGGGGAATTATATCCATTACAGTGCTAGCATAAAATAGTCAAGTATACTGCTCTAACAAAGAAAGTAACCGGTCATCGACAAGTACCTCCGTACTCAGTTGAAGTGCAACGCACACCGCACAGGAACAAGTTCGTACTCCTACATTTCTTCCCCTCCTTCAAAATTAGTTTTTAGCAGGTAATCCGCCCACCGTGCTAAGGTTTGACTTTTGAAGTGTGTGCTTGGTGGTTAAGTGAACACAATGTCTGAACACAATGAACAATATGTCTGGCGCGCGGTCAGTGCTGTCACCTGAATTTGCTTCCCTAGTGAAAGCTCGGCTGCACAATAGCTGCGGAGCGACTTCTCGATGAACCTTTATAATTGTGCGGAAATCAATATAATTAAGTTTTTAATTAACAATGCACTTACACAAGATTCTATTGGATTTGCTTAGCTTATAATTTTACTCAGCGAAACAAGAATAAACAGTGATATAAGAGGAAAATCTTACTAATATCATGAGCAAACAAAATGTTTAACATTTTATGCGATTTGTACTACACTGGAGGGGGAGGAAAAATATAATTAGTCTACTTTAACAATACGTCTCAACGCGTCGGTTCAAAACTGCGTTAAAAACCGTTAATGAGAAATAAATTCCTTTGCTTTACTTTTAAAAATAAAATGCAAGAATCTTGCAATTTTAATAAATCCAAAAGTCGTTTTTTCGATTAGTTACAAACGAATACCGTACAATATGAGTCGCTTGCGTAATGATAAAATGTTCGTGAACTTTTATACATCTGCTAGGTTCTCCAGTTATAAAAATACTCTTAGAATCATTGGTCTCTTAGGAGTGTATAACATTTCAGCATCCGTACTGCGGGATACATAAAAGAATATGGGACATACTTTACCTTCAAGTCAATGGTTAAATCCCGGCCAAGGTCCATGGATTTATTCGGGCGTAAAAATCCTAAGTATGGCCGTGGGCCCCGTGTCGTAGATTTACGGCACGTGAAAGACCTCGAGCCTGAAAGAAAAGGTGTCTCAACAAATTTATCGACCGTTTCAAGCCCTGAATTGATTAGAACGCTGACCTGAGAAGTTAAAGTAGTACGCGTTGTCTTTATTTACGACTAGATGATCCCGTAGCACGTTTGCATTATTGTGAGTGGTTACTTTCATGAGTGACGGAACGGTATTGTGTATTTTTCAGACGAGGAGTGGTTCCACAAAAATGGCGCGAGTGCATATCCTCCTGTCTCTTCATAATTATTTAATTTTTCAAACTAGGAGGGGTTTAGCAGGGCCATTTGCACAGGTATTTTCATACTTAACATTTTTGATAACTTATGTACATTTTAATGTGGAGATATTTTCACAATACAGAAGTTGATCTATAAATATTAACAAATAATATTAAAGTCGGTTCAAAAGTAAAGGAAGATGTCGGAAATGCAAATGAAATAGGGATTTTTGCTGAATAACATTTACAGAGTTAATCCATGCGTCATGTAATTATGTGGACGAAAAAAAAAAATGTGCCGCAATGTGATTGGTTATGTGGACGCAGAACACTCCAGAAACACATGCTCCTGTCCGATTTGGCTGCGTCTGTGCACCACCGTTCAGCTTCTGTACTATTGTTACACGCCTCTCTTTGCAGTATTCGGCATTCTTGAACTTAGGCTCTTATTAAAAATTAATGCTTTATATTTTTTACCTATGATTGCTCTATTCCGCCCTTTTCTTACGTTCTGCCACCGGTTGAAATTTTGTTGACACAATTCATCTACTCAAGCACATCATCATACTTATTTAATATATATATATTTAAGTGAAAATTTATTATTAACGTGTTTGCACACCAATTATGCCCCAAGTACAAACTCCACAATATCAATAAACACGAAAACTTTATTTTGAAGCAATTCTAAAACGTAAATTAAAACCACAGATAATATTGGAATTGGAAATTAATTTCATTAGTTTCAATAAAATACGGTGTTATAAATTGTTTGGAAAGTTGACAAGAAAGTAGTCAGAATGCTGCACTAGTAGGGTTAGTTAATTATTCTGGTAATTTAAGGGTAAGCTAAAATGGGGAAAATAACATTTTTTGTGAAAAACACAATTTACTAGATTTATAAATATATATTCCAGTGGGAAACCTCTGATGAACCAAAGAAGAGGGCCTAGTAGTTAATTAGATGAAATTGTTAAAGTTAAATATATTTTATAGATGTATTAGTGGGAGAAGTTTCATATAAAATATTAGGTTTTGATATTGTTTCAAAGAAGATAGGAGACTTTGTAAAAGTTTATAAAAGCACCAAAACGTTTCTGAAGGTTTCAGTCACTTTGTCCCTTTCCAAAACCTGTCGCGATTGTCATATTTTTAATGTCTGCTGTTTAAGCTTTAAATTTCCGTTACACATATGCTGTAAGATAATAAAACTCCAAAGTAAACAACATAAGTAAATATTGAAATGCATGCAACATTATATATATATATATAGCTAGACAGTTTTATAAAGGAGTCATACTTTTTTATTGCTACATGCTTCAAATCTTTAACTTATTTTTTTTCGGAATTAATTTTTTGCATATTATATATTAATACAAATATTGACTTATAACGATGAAATATTCTTTCAAATTACATCACTGAGTTTGACATAAGAGATTGTAAGAAATTTTATATTATATTTCAAATACAAATTTAGAAAAAGCATTTTTTCGTTCATGAATTTGTTATATTCTTGTCTACACAATTAAAAAAAACAATAAATATATTATATAAGTCACGTCCACTTTTAATCAGCATAGACTTACCAGCCCTATTACTAAATATGGTTGGATAAGAATACATTTTCAGTTAGAATTCGCGATATTTTTGCGAGACATTAATATGCTAAAGCGAAACTAAATAAGATATTAATGAATTAATCTCAAAATAGCTTAATCACAGTCTTCACAATATGTGTACAAAAAGTGAAAAGTATAGAGCTAAGAATTTCTATTTTTACTCCAGCATTAAATATCTCTGCCTTCCCTTGTAAAATGCTAGCAGTGCCCTCACTCGCTACATGAAAAGTGGCGAATGCGTTGTTTTGTATTTTGGGACATTCATGTCAAACAATCGATGAAATTCGCGGTACTGTTTTATAAAAAACTCAGCTTACCAGGGTACACATTTGTCCTTCTACAAACTTGCAGCGATCATGTTCATTATTCGTGATAATTGCTTTGATTTGCTGGCTCTGTGCTTTATATTATCCAAGCACAAAAGTTAAGGGAGTTTATAGATAAATTAACAAATTAATTACCATGTCATAAATACTGCGTTTGAAAGAAAATGGCTAACATCTCCAAAGAGGCGAACATCTGACTTTAAAGAGTTTACATCATTGTAATCTTGGGTAGCAAAGGAATAATATTGTGACTAGAAAAAACGTTAATCGTGTTGGACGTAACAACAACGCAACTATTCAGTGCCTAGTGACGAATGAAGACTGCCTGTTGAGTTCACTTCCATACACACTTGCGTAACTTCTGGAAAATGGTAGCTCCTCTCCTACATAACCGACCTTAAAGGGAGGAACACAAAAGGGACTTCGACATCGATTTTTACAAAAGGATCTGGCTCTCACCATTCTCGTTATTGTCTAGAAGGGCTACTCTATACAAACGGCAACAGGCACTTTTCCCATGTAACAACAATTTCATGTATACAACATGTGCACGGCAAATACAAATTGATGATTATACATCGCTTACGATTACCACATATTATTTAAAGAAGCACATACATCAACAATGATAACAGTACAATGATAATGGTAGTGATAGCAACAGTAATAGTAATAATTGTGATATTAATTGAAGAGTTAATAGTAATGGAGTGTAGCCGTTAAAATTGTTTCATACTTTAATGAAATTGTACATGACCTATGATCACCAGGCAATACGGAATTCACTTTTGGAGCCAATTAGATGTGCAGGTATAATTCTACATTTTAACAGCCGAACTCTTCCTTTGTCAGCCTGAAACGTCCACCCCTCAGAAGCTCATTTCATTCATGATGGCACCCCCACACATTTCATTATTCCAATTAGCAGGTGCCTTAAGTCAAAGTTTTCTGGTCAGTAGATAGGTTGCGATAGACAAATTGTCTGACCTCACGTTTACATAATTTTAATGGATTTTTACATGTGAGGTCTTTAAAAAGATTGGAAAGTTCATCTCAAGTGGATGATGTGGAAATTCTGCAGTCATACGTTTGTCAGTATGCCATATGTCAGCAATTAGTGATCGTGATCTTGAAGCAATTGTACATCGACGAATAACAAGTAGTACGTTGATCAAGATCTGGCATGCTATTTATAAGAATCGCCTTTGCGGGACATTGAAATACTGAAAATAAACTTGGAATCAAACTATTTCCGGGACTAAGAGAACATAAACTATTTTTATTGTCTACCATATATGTGGAGCTCTTGTAGTTGCATTCAATAATTCATTAGCTTGTAAAGGATAAATAAACTGATTTATACAGGTAAAAAGGTAATATATTGTGGACTGACAGTGCAGAATTTTACCGGTGGGAGAGAGAGGAAAATGATACTTAAGGCTCGTCGACTCTCCAAGACAATGTGCCAATTCTGGGCGCGTGTACACACCTGTAAGCTAACATGATTATTCACGATTTATGCGGCTGACGTTTCTCTTGTAAATGCTACACTTATTATTACTACCACATACCAGCGAATGTTAACTTCAAAAACATGCATTTAACACAGTATTCTTTGTCTTAGCGAACAATCAATGATTTGCTACACTCTTCATTGACAGACTGCTAATGGCAGAAATGATTTTCGTGCTTTATCCACAGTGCATTCCACTCGGCTTAACCTGCGGCAGAAATAAACAAAGCCTCTGCACAGAAAATGGCATTTAATTGAATGGTGTGCATAGGAAAATGTTTGCCAAAACGTTGATTTTGTTTGTAAGCGTTTAACATTCCACGTCCACTGCCATAGATCTCCGAGGCGATGAAGGGAATAAATGAATGATGGCAGACACTGGTTCCGGAAACAGAGGGTACACTACTCCTTGATGGCAGCAGTGTTTTCAATGTTTTGTCATTGCTATGTGGATAATGAAAGGATACTCTTTTAAAATATTATATTCACTATTATTTATTTAAATAACCCCATCCAATTAGACGTTACGTAATGCCATTGCTTTCTATTCAAAGGCAAATAATGCAGCATAAAACAAAGACATTAGAACGACCGAGAAGCAGAAATGAAGCTTTTAACACATTTCATATACTACGTTATTTACATTGCCCAACGGGGACAGACTACAGGTGAAAGAACGCGTTATGAATAAATATAAGAGAAGCGTAGTTAACAAAATAAAATGTAGGAACCTGATGACTCAGGTTAAAGCAGTTTAAAATGCCTCAGCCGTGTTATGTCACTCTTAACCCTAACGCACGCTCCGAAACCCGGCACGAGCTATTACAAATATCAGATTATATCTCATCTAAACACTGCTCGGCTCTGGAATGCATTGCCACAGGTTCTCAGACTAAAACTTTAAGAGTACTTCATAAGAAGTCGTTTAATGTGATTGGGATTAGAAATAATAAGAATGTCTGATATTTAGGCTACTGATGAGTTTTATTGTACAATTTACCATCCTATTATTAACACTAACCTTCTAACATCTTTATAATAACGTTATCTTTAATATATTTAACTTCTCATTTGACGCTATAGCCCGGGATGAACCTTGGCCTGCCCCGGTGACCTCCGCTTTCCCTACCTCCGTCTTATGACTTCATTGATAGAGGGCAGTATTGCAGGGGGCGTGTGATCAGAATGCCGGCACCCAGCCGATCGCCTATCATGCGGCTTTCGCGATCATTTATATGTTTAACTAATGCATTTTTCCACTCACATGATTAAAAAAATAGTAAATGTATGGGCATGTATTGTTACTACTTGTACTATTTTATTGCTTCACTAAAACTCGGGGAAATTATCAGATAGCTAGAGTGGAAGAAACAGCCTAATTGTTAGCTCTGCCACAATGAACAAATAAAAAATAAATACAACAATATGCCAAAATAAACTATCTTTTTATTACATTTTTTCTGCATTAATATTAAAATGAGTTAAATTCTCTATATGTAATCAGCTAATAAAGTTAAACCTTTAAACCTTTTTTTCCCTTTACTTTAAATAATGCAAAATATATTAAATATTGTTTTACAATTTTGAAAAAATCAAGACGAGTTAAAAAATAGCTGCTTTTTAGGGATTAAAGTTTGGCGTGAAATTAATGGCAGAAAATTTCAAATAATCAGCAAGAAAATGTTTCCATTTTGGCAAAAATAAGCGGTTTTTATTTATTTTGTCGTATAAATACATATAATTATTAAATGTATTAGATATTATTACCCGTAATGTTTAACTTTATTACTGAAAATATGCATCTATTATTCCAATTTTAAAATCCTTCTTTTTCGGTTAACCGGTGTTTTAAATGTGAAGTTATGTTTAATTTAAAGTTTCAACTGTTACAGTCGTTGCATTCTGTAGGCGTCCTGTCATTAGTAAACTGCAGAGCTTTCAGATCCATTACGACATTTGTAGGGTTGCAAAAAAAGACGGTGCTTTTTCACGTTGTCACGTTAACTTTCTATAGCACGATAAACCTTACAATTTTCTGCATGCGAAAGAAAAATATACAGCTCAGTCTCAGAGGGGCTTTTTATTCAAATATAAATTTTATTACAGTGCAGCTTTGTATCCCAAGAAAGTAAGTATTACTATATTTTGCGGCAGTTAAGCTCGAAATGGAAGCAAACTACCCGGAGTAAAATTTTCTCTATATCCTAATATATTGCTAATGAGGTCCTTCAAAAAGAACCACGCAAAGGAGAGTGCAAGAAGCTGGCTGAGGCAAAGTGTGTATTCCTTTCTGGTTACACGATGTTGCTAAAATCTGAATAAGAATGACACCAGAAAGGACGAAGAGGAAGATATACTTAATGTATTGCATCTAACCATTTTAATTTTTGAGAATTAGTTATGCTGTAAATATGTCATATAGATAATTTACTTTTTATATTTATATTTATTAAAATTTATTACAACGGAGAAAAGTAACTAAGACTTCAAAAAGAACACAATTATTGCATGGCTGTACAAAGGAACGTAATGAAACCTAAAATGACTTCATTCTTTTATAATATTTATACTAATTTTAATTTGTCTATTGCACAAAAATAATGCTTCTCTTCCTGTCCCGTCAATTCCTGCTAAAAGATAGGTCTCGGTCAAAATGAAACACGCTGTATACAGTCAATAATGCGTTATAGATGAAAACAAGACGTTTTGAAATATTGTAAAGAAATAACGCATGAAAATATAATATTAGATCCATGAATTTTTTTCCATACCCAAGAATACATAAGAAATGAATCATTAATATACCTAAATGACACCTTTGTCTCTCTCTCTCTCTCTTATGAACGTTTTCGAGAAATAAAGTACTAGTTAAATGAACGAGACACAGAAACATACTGAGATAAGTTTTCTTGTGTGTAAACGATATAATGGATATCATCTGAGGACAAATTTAGGAGAATAATCCATTTACTAGAGTTGTGATATAAAAAAGTGGAAGTAGGCCCTGGAACAGGAATTTTATTGGCCCACGCATTGGTCGACAATTTTGGAACGGGAATTATTATGTGTGGGTTATTTTAGAATGTTGGTGATTTATTATTTATTTAATTGGACGATTTGATGCTCTTCTTGTCTTGCCTCGGCTCTCGGAGTCATGAGTTCGATGCTTCCTAACGCTCTGGTTCCAATGCAAAGGATAGGAATCTCAGGGGAATTTTTGGACTGTTTTTAATGACTTAAAGTCATTAGGGGGGAAGGAGATTGTACACTGTAATAATGAAGTTCGACACTGGTTGAACATTTAATTTATTCAACAACTTGGAAGGTTCTGGAACATGCTCTGCTTCGGCGGATTATAATTCGCTGTATTCACTCGCGTATTTATTCATTGGAACACAACTGTGACTATTCTTACTATTACGCTAGCACTACCTGATTGGCTCTCACTGACCTAACGATTTACTTTGACCCTTCGCGATGGTTTTAACTATTCTGTTATGACGCTGAATAACTGATGACTGATTAATTGTTACTCCCGCTGCTACAGTTACTACTGTCACGACTCTTGCGGTCTCTGTTGCGACAGTCTCCTCTCGAGAATGCCTCTGAACTTATCTTCTCATAGTTAATATTCAATCTCTTACGCCAGCTCGCTCCTTCCTCGCGAAAATTTAATTCTTTTAAATAAATTGAATCTCATTCCTTCTACGATATTATTGGATCACACAAGCGCATGATCTATCACAAGTTTGCTTCTATACGTCGGATTTTTAAACATGTGAATTGGTTGAAGACTCTGAGTTTTTACCAGGAAATATTTCTTATTCCCACTCTAAGGAAAAAGTACATCTACCCTCTCACTATATTCTCGAGATATATCACGTTTCTAGCCATGAACGCCGCCTCCTTTGAAATAATTAAATCTTGGTTTCTATGAAAACGCGTGTTTCAGTAAACGGTATTTTCTTTTGAAAAGGGCAAGTACCGTTTCCAATTGAACCCTAGCCATTTACAGTGTTATGACTTTTGGCGCCTGGGACCGGCCAGTGTCCGAGGGTTTGACAAAGGGTAAATTTTTAACAAAAGGACTCTCGGAATTCTTAGTGGACAAGTAACTTATTTTCCCTAAGTTTTAATCAATTTCTGGGTGAAACATTAATGGTACTCGTTTTCCGCCAAATTCAGTTCGAAATTGCGTCTGACAAGCTGTTAATGAACTGTTTGCCATTGTTTTCGAACGAGGAACACGCTGCTGTCGAGATGCGATGACGCGGAACAAACAAATCAAGGTCACTGGATGAGTCCATTATATCGCGACGATTTCCAATCTGTTTTGCATCACTGAGGGAACGTATACACAGATTATCTAAACATATGTTATAGACATTATATAACGTATAGGTAGAAAATCGGCCTGTGTATTGTATGTTATTGTGCTCAGTTTCTTTTCTTTTAATATTATTTTGTAATCCTGACAGGATTACAAATGTCATGACACTCAATAGCTGCATTTTTGTTGACAAAAATATTGAAATTATGTATTTATTGCGATTATATAGGGTAAATGTAGGAGTTTTGAAAATGTGTGCCTCCCTTAAAAAAAGTCAGTAAGTGAATGTGTTATTTCTGCACCAATTCTCTTTGTTCTGATATTTTACTATTTTGCTACATGCATAACGAAAGTGAAGGTAAATTGCATTCTTCGTTTTTTGAATGGTGTTTAATGCCTGTTTTTACTACTGAGGCACCACAGGCGGTGAACACTGATGATACATGAAATGAAATTATATATTGGGAAAGGATTTTTTTTTAAAGGAAGGAAACGTTCCAGGACTAGGTTATGGGTACCTCCCCGGCATTTGCCAGTTATGAGGACTGAGGAAAACCTGTAAAAAAACCTCAGTCAGGGAGGACGGTCCTGGCGGGATTGTAGCTTCAGATCTCCCGCTCACGAGTCCGCGGCTTAACAACCTCGGCCACCCGTGGCGGTACATTCTTCGTGCAGAAGGTAAGTTTTGAAACAGTGAAAATTGCTTCACATATCAGTGAAAATGGATATCTGAAACACTAGTTGGACACAACTGTTAGTAATGTCAGGCATATATAATTCGATTTACTAAGTAATGTCAGAGAATTAGTTCTGTTATTTGATTACTGCAGTAATCTGAATTTTGTTAAATTAAACAACATCAAATGGCTGATGTACACCTTCCAAAGGAATCTTATAATAGACGCATGAGCATCAGGAAATATCATTAATTTTAAACTCAAGGTCTCTCTTTGTTTCACAGAATGCAGTAGAAGTTAATAATGTACTGCAAAGTCTTCTCGCGGAATACGGGCACCATTCTCAATTTTTGACAAAAGAAAAATACCCAAATAGGAAACGAACGCAGATCTGTAGAACACAAAGCAGCTTCAAAGGGCTCCAACTTGTTTTGAAACATGACATAGGGCGCTGCTTCAAGTTACAATTTCCTTTTTTTTCAGTTTCGATGGCATCATGCACATTCAAATGTTTTGTTTTCGTCGGTGCGAACATGTGTTGGCCTTTCGGCGGGCGGAGTAACGTGTCGCCCCACGTGTGGAACACCCATGTATAACTCAAGCCCTCCCTCCGGTTCAAAACATGTTGACGCTAAAATGATTCAAGTGTGGTCGGCGTTGAATAGCCTCGCTTTAATGTCCTCCCCTAAATTCGGAGAAAAACGTTTTGTGTTTGTAAAACCATGCGTGCAAGCGTGCGTGTTTAAGTGAAGGTTTGTTAATAGATGCTACAATATTGATTTCAAAGCAAACGTGCGGCCCTTTGTACCCGTGCTGTGACGGGCAGTGTTTTCCTTTACTTCAACGGAAATTTATAGAACGGTTTGATGGCAGCTTTAGGACTAATTTGCGCTTCTTCTTGGCTCGTTCACAGGTGCAAGCGAGTATTACGATATGCAGGGATATATTTCTATAGATCACCGAATTATGCTTTTCGATCATTATATCATATTAGTCATATTAATCCAAACTATTCATTATGATTATTTCTCTTTCATTATGAAATATGGCTTAATATTTTGGGGATATTCAGCTGAAACCAAATGTATTTTTATATTCAAATTGAAATTTATTGCAGCGCTAAGAAAACTATGAATATAAACTACAAAGGGGCCTCCACCTATCTGGTCCAGACCATTTTAGGTGTAACCCCTGCCAATTTTAACAATTTTAATACAACAATTAATTTTATACTAACATCATTATAAAAATTCTATATAATTAAACAGAGTACACAATTTCCACTCGATTGCATCAGTCTCCAATCCCCGGTTCATTGGCAGCACCTAGTGGAATTTCAGGGGACCAGGCTCCGGCCCAACCAAAGGTACTAAATAAAGCATTTCACTTACTGTACCTATGTCATTAGCTACAGTCTCTACAAATTACCAATTACATTATATCTCAAATATTCACTACAATGCTACATTTATTCACCATATAGAACAATGTCAAAAGCTCAACAATCATTTTGAGTAGTGTTTAACGCCCGTTTTTACTACTGAGGCACCACTGGCGGTGGACACTGGTGATATGCGAGATGAAATGATAAATTGGGAAAGGATATTTTTTTAAAGAAGAAAGCGTTCCAGGCCTTAGTTTAGGGTACCTCATGGGCATTTGCCAATTATGAGGACTGAGGAAAACCTGGAAACAACTCCAGTCAGGGAGGACAGTCCTGATGGGATTCGAACCCCAGACCTCCCGCTCCGCGTCTTAAAGGCCTGGGCCACCCATGGCGATCTCAATAATCATACACTATTGTTCCATCTCTCTTTTAACAGCTCATTTCCATTTGTTTCTTACTTTCTCTAAACATTTCCCCATGCTCTTACAATATTTATTTAAAGTTTGATTTATGTTAGTATTCATATTCTCTCTAGGCATTACACTTTCTTTTCTCCAAATCTTTCTTTCCCTGCATTCGAATATCATGCGTTATACATTCTCTTTCCCCCCTAATAGTGGACATTCACCCTCCATATAGCCGTTTCGTTGCCCTTTTAGCCTTTACGCTTCTGTTTTTTTTAATAGTGTTTAACGCCCGTTTTTACTGCTTAGGCACCACAGGCGGAATCCTGCTCTTAGCCATGCTATCTCCCTCTTTATGGTGTTATTTATATACCTCTCTCTTTCCCAATATTTTAATGTTGCAAAAGAAAGTAAAAGGAACACTATGCGGTGAAAATAATAGAAAAAACATCTAGAGTATATTTCAAAAACTAAAAATTATAACACTTCATTATGAGCGTATATATTCTCTTATGAAGTAATTTATTACAATTACTGTCGCATGTACTGCTGAAGGGTGTAGCAAATTAATATTTTTGGAAATTAAATTCAATTGGTTTTACATGTCGTATTTTGCCTTAAGTGACGCCTTAGGGAATTGCAATATGTTTAAAGGCGTAGAGGACAGTCATTTCACAGGTTGCATACATGGTATTTTATAGTGACTTTAACCTCTGCTTGGTAACAAGGGATCTGTTACACGGTGTCGGAACGTTTTCAACACCTACACACAACTTTCTCATTTGTTAATATAATTAAAATCTAAGGCATTAGTAGGGACCTTTCAACTTTGATTTTTAATGACTATCGTACCTTCCCTCCCTCCCACTCTTCTACACGGAGTTTTAGCAACCACTCCTAAAGTTATGTGTTAATGTTTTAGTTTTTATGTATTTTATTCCATTGCAGTAAAACACTCGTTTACTGCCAAGTACTTCAGCATATTTTCTGACGATCTCAGCGATTACTTTCCCAGATGTGATTCTTTAGTAGTGAATTTTTTGATGCGAGGTGAATTACCTAATTTTTCTTTCTTTGTCTTGTTGGCGTAGTTTTTCAGGTATTTCAGGATATGATGATATTCTTAATTTTACTTCATTTTTTGCGTTTAGTTAATTACTAGTGAATGAATATATTCAGAAATGTATTGTTTACTTCCTTTACAATTTTTTTTTTTTTTTTTTTGGGCTTTATTATTTAAAATTCACCATGACCGCACTACCTCCTGTTTTAGTGTGACGTGATGGAGCCCCCATATTTAGCTATTTTCAACATCTCCAGTTCAGCTGCACCTTCCGTGGGTTTTCTCTTTTTCTGGCATGCTCTTAACTACTTCGTTGTTTATCAATAAGAGTAATGACGATATTTGTTTGATCGTCCAGTCATGAGATTTAATTAGGCCTCGATATCAAGTGATACAGCGTTTTCTTTGGGAACATTTGTTTTTGCGTTATGGATATGCATGTCTATAGCATGTCAGGAACTTGTTTTAGTATAGTAAGGTCACTTAGAGAATTTATCGTCGTTTTTACAGTACTTAGGCGACTGCGGATTCGCCGTTGGACTCCTTTGGCTACAGATAAGCCGTGAGGCTCTGGAAAGGAATCTCTAGTGTGAATTTAGGATATTGCAGTCCTAGGACATGTCGCGAGGTCCTGAGATGTCAATGATTCTTGTTATGGTTATAGAGTTTTGAGCGCGAGACGCTCTAATTTTGTTGCGCCGGAAGAGGACAATGATAAAGTAGGTCCATGGAACTACCTACATAAACGATGATAATTTATAAGTACGTACACGGAATTGCCTGCGTTGTATTACTTGTGTCTGGCCGATTTTTCTGACATCCCTTATGAAGATTCTTTTATAGTTTATCATGCTTTATCATGCGTTCGGTGATATGCTAAACCTACACTTTCCTAAGTCCCAGAAATGATTGTTGTGACCCGAGAACCCCCATTTTTCCTAATTTATGGCAGTCATCCAACATCACCAGAGGAAGTGCAGTTAAAGAATACAACGGATAACGTTTTTGTTAGAGAAACACAACAGAAAATTGAATAAACTGTTCAAATGACAAGAGATAATATAACAAAACATTAAAAAAATCGATAGTAAAAGACGAACCGTGAAATTCCATCCAGGTCAATTAGTTAAAGTATTTACACCAGTCCGCAAGGAAGTAAGATAACCAGCGGCTTTACACCAGCAAAAACCTTATTTCTTTCGCAAACGTACGTGTTTACAAGCTGACAGCTTGCGCCCGCTTGGCGTATACACAAGCCTTCATTTCCGGCGTATTATTTTCTGCTGCCACAATATAGCTAGATACTGCAAGGAGTGTTTTTATACCTATTTATTTATTTATTTATTTATTTATTTGCCTTTATATGATGGGACCACCATGCCTTCGGGTTCTGCAATTCCAAGGGTTACCAAATGAATATTTTGGTTGCAATAAATGTCCTCCCAAGTGACATGTGGCAAATATTGGCATAAGCGTTAACCAGCATGGTAATATTAACTACATACTATTTTCGTTGTTATTATTGTTATTATTATTTAACCATGTATCATAAATTACATTGAGATGCAAGGAATACTCCGGATATCCCTTTCTCTCTCTCTCTCTCTCTCTCTCTCTCTCTCTCCTTTGCTTCGTTTGGATTTCACCGCCACGGGTGGCCGAGGTCGTTAAGGCGCGGACTCGTCAGTGGAAGGTCTGGGGTTCGAATCCCACCAGGACCGTCCTCCCTGACTGGAGTTGTTTCCAGGTTGTCCTCTGTCCTCATAAATGGCAAATGGTGGTACCTAAACTTAGGCCTGGGACACTTTCATCCTTAAAAAATATCCTTTCCGAATATATATCATTTCATCTCTTGTATCATTAGTGTCCACCGCCTGTGATGCCTCACCAGTAAAAACGGGCGTTAAATACTACAGGAAAAAAAAAATTGGACTTTAATCAGCGGACCCACCTTACCAAAACTTCCATTATATTATTTTACAACTATTCCTTCTGCTAGGTTGCATCTAGAACTCTCTCGGGTTTTGTTTATTCTGATGTGTGGGTTTTAAAACGAAACCAAAATAAACAGGAACAAACATGACAGAATGTATAAACGTCAGCCTGTGAAAATGATTTTCCTTCAGCACGAACCGAGGGAGCCGGTAGGTAATGGCGAGGGTTCATCTAGCCTAGTGATAATTGTTTCGTGCCCCGAGAGAGAAAAAGGGAGAAATAAAAAACAACAAAATACATACCGGATTCAATAAGCAAACAGGCACAAGCACGAACATCATTGTGGTTATTATAAATGGAATTTCTATATGTGTAAACAATTTAAATATTGGTATATGGATTTTCAACAACGTATTTAATTATTCCCCCATAGCAGTTTTTCTCTTTTTCTTTATTCATTTGCAACTTTAATTATACGTTAGTATTATGCCATGTCAACTGATGTTTTTATTGTACAAAATTTTGCAGATGCTTGTTCCACATTTACGCCTACTTGTGTCCTTGGTACTGCTTCCTTGTGTTCTTTTGGATGTAAAGATTACCAGACCCGTGCGAGCAGTCATAGCAGCAGCAGGGGACATATTATTTCGGCGACGGAACTTTTAGACTCCCTGTAGCTCTAGCTTCTGTAAGCATGTTTATTATGTACTGGTGATTCTGTTTGCTATTACAATTCTTATCCTCGTCTCTGCTGTAGCTCATAGATCTTTTAAGTGATGCTTGCAGATGTATCGCATTAATCACGGTCCCATGGGAATGAAAGCTAATTCGACTGGCAACCGAGGAACCAGTGACGTGTTCCTATTGACTGCGTCACCAGCGGCGGCGTGTCGGACTCCATCTATCCCCCTGGAGGCGATGCAGGAAGCAAACTGCTTTTTTGTTAATGATGTTTAACGCCCATTTTTACTACTGAGGCGCCAAAGGCGGTGAAACCGCCACGGGTGTCCGAGGTCGTTAAGGCACGGGATCGTGAGCGGGAGGTCTGGGTTCGAATACCTTCAGGACCGTCCTTCCTGACTGAGGTTTTTTCCACAGTCCTCATAAATGGCAAATGCCGGGGAGGTATCCTAAACTTAGGCATGGAACGATTCCTTCCTTAAAAATAAATCCTTTCCCAATTTATCATTTCATCTCACGTATCATCAGGGTACATCGCCTGTGGTGCCTCTGTAGCAAAAACGGGCGTTAAACACAATTCATTCATTCACAGGCGGTGAACACTGCTGATACATGAGATGAAATGATATATTGGGAAACGATTTTTTAAGGAAGGAAACGTTCAAGGCCTAAGTTTAGGGTACACTCCCTGGCATTTGCCATTTATGAGGACTAAGGAAAACCTGAAAAAAAGCCCTCAGTCAGGGGGAGGTCCTGGCGGGATTCGAACCCCAGACCTCCCGCTCATGAGTCCGCTCCTTAGGGACTTGGAGCCCCCTGGCAGTGGAAGCAACTGCAATATAAATTTTGGTGGTGACATCTAGTTTATGTCATGTTTATGACCCTCGCTTGTATATTGAATAATGTTTCACGCTCGTTTTAACTACTGAGGTATCACAGGCAATGAACACTGGTGTTACATGAGGTAAAATGATAAATTGAGGAAGGAAACGTTCCAGGCCTAAGTTTAGGGTACCTCCCCGGCATTTGCTATTTATGAGGACTGAAGAAAACCTGGAAAAAACTTCCGTCAGGCAGGACAGTCCTGCTGAGATTCGAACCCCAGAACTCCCGCTCACGATTCAGCGCCTTAACGATCTTGCCCACCCGTGGCGGTTGCTTCATTTGCAATACTGCGCATACAAGGTGGTATCCACAATATTCGGGACTGGTGTTGTCATCTCGACAGTAGTTGCAGTACAGTTTCGTACCACTAGGTGGCAACACTAGCACATCTGATGAGCGAGTGTGTAAAGTTTCATGCAGCTGGGTAGATGTGTTGAGATTCTATAGTACGTTTCATGATACTCTGTGTGTAATGTGTGGCAATTTTACGATGGATTTAAGATTAGAACAGAGAGTGTGCATCAAATTTTGTGCAAATCTCGGGGAATATGCTACGGTTACCCTCGCAATGATTCAACAAGTATTTTGGGAACAAAGCATGAGCCATACACGTTTTGAGTGGCATGCTCGGTTCAGGGCCGACCATACAGCTAATGAAGACGATGCTCACAACGGTAGGCCTGTCAGCTGCACAAGGCCCGACATTGTTGCCAAAGTTCAACATCTCGTCCGCGAGGATCGACGTCGAACCATTGAATACCTTGCTCATGAAGTGGGAATTGGTTATGGGACATGCCAAAGAATTTTAACTGATGAATTCGGCATGCATCGTTTCGCCGCAAAATTTGTACCAAGGATCCTGACTGCTGATCAGAAGGCGCAGCGTGTTGAATTTTGCACGGAGTTTCGTCAGACCGTATCCGATGACCCAACCTTCTTGTCCACGGTCATTACCGGCGACAAGAGCTGGGTGTACGCTTATGACCCTGAGACAAAACAACAATCCTCCCAGTGGAAGAGCCCGAACTCACCAAGACCACAAAAAAAAAAAAAAAAAAAAGCGAGACAAGTGAAGAGCAAGGTCAAGAGCAGCTCCTCGTTTTCTTTTATACCAAGGGGATTGTGTACAAAGAATTCGTCCCATGTGTGGAGTTGCCAAACCAGGCGAGTACGGCGGGTAGGGGTTGGTTAACAAGGAGTTGTGACAGGACGCATTATCGTGATGCAACAGTCAGTTCCCTTGTCGCCAAATTTCGGGCCGTCGACCTGCGACTTCGCTCTATTCTCCCAAACTGAAAATCAAGTTGAAACGACGTCTGTTGTTCGACACAATTGAGAGGACTCAAGAAGAAACACTGTCTGTGCTAAACACCCTCAAGAACATGACTTCTAACATGCACTTGGAAAATGACAGAATCGCTGGGACAGGTGTATACGTGTGCAAGGGAACTGCTTCGAGGGCGACGGCGGTCATTAGTCTCAAAGTAAGTTTTTTGACCAGATGGCAGCACCAGTCTTGAATATTCTGGATACACCTCGTATGTATCTTCCCATTGGGAGGCAACGGTCTCCCGCATGCTGTTTTTCAGCTTGATAGACACAACCTGTTTTGTGTTCGCCTTACCTTCTTGAAGCACGTATTATAATGCTGCTCAGAAATAGGTATGTACCGTGTTACAATCACACCTAAGGAATACCAGGAGTTTTTTTTTAAACAATATAAAATAGCGTTCTTACTCTTAGGGTTTGTCGTAAGGCCCCTTAGTTGTAACGTTCATTGACTGTAGCAGTATTTTGTGATGATTAAGCGGAGTATATCGCGAAGTCTCCTGAGGTAATATTCCGGAGAGATAGGTTGTTTTCTTTGTTCTAGTACGATAGCTAACATTTACAACGCGCTGATTGTTTCATGAAACTGTGTTAGCTTATTGCTGCATACTTCATAGTGGGAGCATTGAACTAGTGCTATTTTGTGAATTTAACCATAACAAATATACAGCGCAGGAAGTACGCGCTGGGAAGGACCTCAGTGGAGGTGGCCACTGTGGTGATGCTACTGTTAGGTACACTAATCTCCTGATATTCCTTGCGGTATCGAATGTGCTTGAAGCAATACGACAATAATGGTAACAGTTGGCGAACAATATTCTTCCTTCTTTTTATGTATTGCGTAATATATCTTTTTTGAGGGTGCAGCACAAGTGCTTTTTATCTTCCATCAATGCTGTTATTTTCCTGTGTCTAGCTACTATACAACCAACGCTAGCGTGACTCACGTCTAAATTTAGTAACGTTCAGGATGGTCACATTCCTCTGTGTCAATCTAATGACAACTCTTTGATAAGCCACATGCACAGAATGTGTTGATCCCTATGTCTTTCTTCCGGCCCGATTCATCGCCCCATGGACAAGAGTCCGGAAAACAATACAACTCATATTCATGTGTAGTTAAATTAAAATCCCATGCAAATAAATCTGAGGGACAGTATAACATACTCTTAAATATCCAACCAGAATGATAATTCCTATGTGCATATGTCATTCTACGATCAATTCCCATTTTTTGTCCGTTTCTTTTATTTTCTCTCTGTACGTATACTTTCATTTTCATTTTAACATTTATGGTATATGCATTATCTATTCTACCAAGCATGATATTGTAATCTTAGGTTTAGGTACAGCACCTGCAATATGTTCCCCCTCTCCTGTCCTCGCTGTCATTTCGCTGCAGCTATTAATTTCTACCCTTTATGTCTTCCTCCCTTCCCCTCACGCTATTGGTCCTGTTTCACGCCAGTTTTCCTCCAAATTTATTCCTGTCAGTTTACGACCCGTTCTGTCCTTTTCTTTTTCTCCTGCACGTGGTTTTAACCCGACTATGTTTCATGTTTCATGTACGCACCGCAACGACACCTATTGCTGGCAAGTATGTCCTGGCACCGCTCCGGCGACGCCCGTCGCTACAATAATTGTACCTGGCCCTCCTCGTTGGAAGACAACCGCCTAATTCACTCCGAACATTTATGACATGTGCCGCCGACGCCGGTGATGTTTGCCTGTGTTTTGTCAATTGATAGGACGTCTTATCAACCAACATTCGGTGTGCGTTCTGTGCAAGTGGCGGCGGTATGGCCTTATCTCATCTTTTACGGAACCTTCCTGTGTTAGCAGGGTGGAACTTGGCTGTATCAGTTGTTATTATGTCACAGCCTCATCTTCGGCTGGTGACATAAAGAGGCCGACGTCCTCTCATTTCCTTTTGTACCCTGCTCCTTTCTTCCCGTCCTTCTCTACTGTTTATTACCTTCCTGCGGTGCTGTTTTATAAATATAAAAATATGTATGTGTTTTATTCATTGTTTTATGATTTATGTTTTAGTCCCCTGACGTACCATTTCACTTTTTGGTTAGTATTGTTTCTATTTATGGCCTAGGGCAGCCATCTTTACCCTGCGGTGATATGTCGCATATACTGTTGAAGGGTGTAGCAAATTAATATTTTTGGAAATTAAATTCATTTGGTTTTACATGTCGTATTTTACCTTAACGTCATCGCCTTAGGGAATGTCAGTATGTTTAAAGGCATAGAGGTCAGTCACTTCACAGGCGGCTAGTTATTTTAACCTCTGCCTGGCAACAAAGGATCTGTCACACGGTGTCGGAAAGTTTTAAACACCTACACACAACTTTCTCATTTGTTAATATAATTAAAATCTAAGGCGGTGGCACGCCGTTTTTGGTATAGTTTAGGTCACTATGTAGAGGACCCCTAGGCAATCGTAAAACGATATAAGAGTAAATAGAGGCAGGGCTCGGGGTCTTTGTCTTTGGTCTTCGTCTTCTGCCCCTTGTCTTTGGAGGACGACCTGTCGACGTACACTCCCAGCATTACTGTGACAGATTCCTAAAAGGTAAGGGCCCTTCAGGGCTATCATTTGTAATTATAGTTTAAATTGGGGACATGCCTCTACAATAAGCTAAATTGGCATGACACACTGCAGTTTATCTCTATCATCACCCTCCTAAACAGCCAGCCCCTAAGTCATAACCTTAGTCGTGACAATATGCAATCACGCAATATAAATATTAGACAAATTTTAATGTGCATAGATCCAATGTAAGTGTATCTTGTTATCAAAAAGGAGTTATTACAAATTGAAGCAATAGTTAGTGACTTCAAACTCAATAATTTATAGCGTCGGTGTTATCAACTTTATATAATATAGTTTTAATCATATTTGTATCATTTATTTGTTTTATGTCTAACTGAAGGTATGTTATAATGTTCCAAACACTATTTAGTGACCTGATAAAAGGCATATAACAGCCGGTACTTTTTGGTACCGTTGTGTTGTTTTATATAGCTAGCTATATTTTTGTATAGCTCATTGGTCAGAACCGTTATTTGCCATTAAGGTCCTGAGAATGCTCTTAAGAAGGGTCCGATTCAAAGATATTCTATGTACACGGTCAAGAAACGCTACGTTTTTATATCAGTTAAGAGGGAAAATTGTAAAGGACTTGTTAGAAGAAGGTGGGTGCATGTACCAACCCTTAACCTTCAGAAGGATAAGCTAAGTGTATAAGATACAAAGAATAAAAAATAGACAGACTTGTACGTGATATTTAAAGTAATAACCAATCAGAAAGGTCGTATGAAAGCATCCAATAACCAATAGGAAGACGCGAATAACAGAAAAGTTCTAAAATATGCTACAGCAAGATTCGAGAAATCCAAAATAGCGTCTAGAGCGACAGATTTTGATAGTCATATAAAAGATAGCATTTTCGAGTTTGTTCAGCGAGTTACATCCAGTAGAGAGTTAGACTGAATTACACTTAGAAAGTCTTAGATATAGATCAGAGTGGAGTATGTTACATTTCAATGAGACTTCAGTTCAGTTATAGTTACGTTTTGTTACTAGTAGAGGAAGTCGAATATTGCTCCAAGATAATTCCAAGAAGTTTATAGTGTGATTGAATCTAGCGCGTAGATAGTTAAAGTTGATAGTGAATACTTCTGATTAGGTAGTGCTAAAGTGAAATAATTGGCTCATGGTCTTCTCGGGAACTTGCGACGACGACCAGAATTAGAAAAGATATAAACAGTAATGGATTATGCTTCTAACTAAAACAATGAAGCTTCTTAATACCCAGTTTTCCGATTCCTTTTCCCCCTGGTCTGTGACCATAAAACTCCAGCATAATTTGTGACGAGCTACGCCCAGGCAACCAGATAACGAGAATCATCTGTGGTTAAGGAGGAAGACAACGGCTTTGTGATTACTTCATAACCCCCTCCAATTAATTAATTATTCTAAATTAATCCTCACCCTCCATTTTATCCGCCTTCTTTATCAAACTTCAGAATGCATGAGAATATATAATGCTCACCTAATTATTGTGAAATAACTATTATTAGTATTGTTATTCGCTAATAGAAAAATATTGATATCTGCTCTTACAGAATATCTATGCTACTATGCCTATTATTTGGTTGACGAATTCATAAATGAATAACCTTTGATGTTCAAATAATGTTCATTTACAAGGTAATATACTCAATATGACAAAATATCACAAACAATAAATGAAAAGTACTCTCTTCTGATACGGCATTGCAGCTTAAATAATTTTCATGTGTATGAAATTACTGTACCTGTATATTTTCAGACTTTAGAAAACATGTTATCTCAATATAGATATTATTATTTCTTGGCTTGTTTCACGTTCTGTGTCGCATTTATTGTACAAGGCGCCTAAATGCAACCCTAGTCTAAATCCTTTTTTGTCACAGTTCAATTATTATTTTAAAAAAAAATAATTATTGCTTTGACTACATTGTCCTTATAGCGACATTGTGAATATTGTAGGTGTAGGTCTGTAGCGGTGAATGAAATGATTTAATGATGGCGCCTACGAGATCAGAGTCCTGGACTCCTTAAAGCTGTCTGACATTCACCTTCTCAATGTAAGGAAAAACTTCCAGAGAGCTTAACTTGACCGGGAACCGAGCCAAGGATATAAGTATTAGTAGTCGCGAATGCTATTTAAAATCCTTCAGCAACATTGTGAGAGATTTCGCAATAAACTCACATTTTACTCTTATGTTATACAAACTATGTAGAGGAAAATCAACGCATAGAAAATACAATCGGCACTAATTCACGTAGAAGTACTCTCATTTGCTCCCACAAATTAATGTTACGTAAAACGGAGTGCAATTAAAAGAAAAACGTTGTTGAGAAACTGATAATAATAGCAATAAAAGTAAGATAGCAAAATGAGGTGTTTAAAACAATAAAATCAGTTGAATATTTGGTATATTTCTATTATAAATATTATATGTGAATTTTCCACATGATTATCCTCGTTGTCAATATATTGCTTCAACTTTTTATTCCATCAGGAAAAAAAAAAAAAAAAAAAAAAAAAGGATTTCGTCATGTCTGCCTCCTATTTTGACATTTCTCCAAAACCCCCCGCTCAAAACGTTGCAAACACACGATAACCTGAGGATGCAGATCCGTGCTATATCTTTATCTTTTTCTTCTTCGTTTCAATATTAGGAACTCTGCCTGTTCCTTCTTCATAATAAATCTGTTCATCTCTATAAAGGTCACCCTATGCTTCTTTTGCCTGATGGTTTATATTTTAATTGGCTTTGGAAATCTAGTTTAACTCATTCTGTTAATATGATGTATCTAATTATTTCTGTGTTTTTATACTTCGTCATTAATGAAATTTACATTTAATTCCTTCCAGATTTCTTCATTGGGTATGCAATCTAATTTTGTGCAAGATTTAGTTTTTCTTAGAAAGTTCAATTCTGAACTCTATATCCTGCTTTCTACTTCATTTATAAGGGCCCATGTTTGACAACGTAAATTAAAGCGAAAATCGACATTGTTTTATAGAATTTAATTCCCATGTTCTTTCTTGTCTTATTATTAAAAGTTTAATATACAGTGTTATATATTAACATTATATAACGCTTGATGAATATTTAGGACTGATTTATATGTATATACATGGAGTTGATGAACTACCGAAATAATTTCAGATGGTATGGAGGTGTCTTAGACAGAAGTTTGAGATAGGAAATGTATGTTCCCATTTCGAAGCTATGGCTACAAGTTTCTAAAAAGTCAGTTTGTTACTGGCTAATGAATATGTCCCTTAACACATGATAAAGAAGGGAGGTTTCAGAACGTATTGCTCTGGCACAATGGTTAAGAAATTAACTTTAGAGTAAGAGGTACTCATTTGTTTTCGAGTTCGAGTATCGTTCATCACTTAATTTTATTTATTTTTTTCCCCTGACTGTCGTAATAATACAGCTCTTAGCCTACGTTTTAAGTTGATGTTTCAGTTTATACACTTCAATTTAACATATTTTATGTAATTACAACCCGTGTAGTTATTTTACTTACCAATCAGAATCGTATCTGAGTATGTGTTAGGTAAATTAAGTTTTAGGCATCAAGTTAGTAGTAAGCATATTAGCCTTTGTATGTTGGTAATACATTCACTGTTGAGAAAGAGAATACAGCTGGAAAGAATTAAGTAACTTTCATTCATAATTCTTTATTATGTATTTCATATTAAAAAAAGTAAATAAACAGCATGGCCTGCGGAACTTCAGCTTTTGCGTTATGCATTAAGCCACACAGAGCTCCCTCAAGAATAGGCTGTGTTTTCGCATTTATTTAGTGGCCATTTCTACATAATGCAAGAAGTTAAGAGATGTTCAGTATCGCACTGTCAAGTGATTAGTGCGAAATCTGTGGCACTAATCTTGAAAAAGTTAATAACGAACTGCGGAAAATTGATATTTCTATGCCTAGCAAGGCAATTGTAAAGACATTCTAAACCAATGTCTTGGCTTTAACACCAACTTATCAGTATATGATGGTATAATATTTAACATCATAAAACTGCGTTATGATTAGTTGCGGATCATATATTTCCTATCTCAAATTGCATATATATGACTTCTCTACACTCTCAAATTATTTCGGCGTAGTTCATTAACATCCTGTATTTCGCAGCCTAGGTATTTAAAGTGAGACATATTCTAGTACACAGTTGTCGAAATATTTTTAGAGCGTGTCATATTTTTTCTCATAGAAAAATTATCTTTGTCTTTTCTCTAGATATTTTGAAATTACATTCTTTACTTATTTGACTTAATTTAAAAGATGTATGGAGCTCTACAAGTCATTTTCCTTTTTCTGTAATGACTATACATTAGATTAACAAACACTTGCTGAGAATTTACCTTCATGCCTACAATCATTTATTTTTAGAAAAGGTCATCAATATAAATATTAAAAAGTATGTGAGATAGAGTGCACCTTGTCTTATCCGTATAATAAATACAATAGATTCTGTTTTTGCCATTCCTGTATTAATTATAATACAGATTAATCATATAAATGTTGAACCAATTATTGGTGGAGGTATTCTTGTTTAGTCATTATTGATATTAACTTAGTTCTATGAATCAATCTAAAGGTTTTTCAAAGTCGATTAAAGCACAAGAATCTTAAAATTAAACTCTTCTTTTTTCAAATATCTTCTACATGTTAAAACTATTGTCAATCATCGATCTTTGGAAAAGAAATCCCACGCGGCCACTGGAGGGCTAAAAGACGTTTAATGCTGAACAATCGATGTGCACAAATAGAAAACCTGACTGCATTAGTTAATGGCTTTCTCGTTATTAAAGGTTGTAGACGAAATTTGAATTTACAAATTATAAACCAGTTTTAGCTTGTATCAAATTTTAAATCTAAAACGCGAGGGCTGCTCAATAAAGAAGCATTATACAGTTCATTACTTAACTATACTCATCCTCATAATTTTTATGATATTTTCAAAGCAGTCCTTGATGGATGCAATGCACCTACCTTAGCGTTTCTGCCAGTCTTCAAAGACATGAAGAAAACCGTTTTGACAGGTCCTTCAGAACCACCTCTGCAGCCTTCATCGCCTTTTCTGATGATGGAAAATGCCTCCCATGAGGATGTTTCTTGTATTAAGGAAAAAGAACAAACTCGCATGGGGCTGAATCTGGACTATAGGGAGGGTGAGAGACACACTTCACATTGATTTTTTTCAGATCTTAGATTACAAATTTTGCTATTTGCGACCGTGCATTATCTTTGTACAGCATTGACCGCCACATGTTGCAGAGGTTGTAAAAGCGCATGACTCGTGGGCGGGAGGTCTGGGGTTCGATTACCACTAGGACCTTCCTCCCTGATTGGGTTTTTTCCAGGTTTTCCTCAGTCCTCATTACTCGCAAATGCCGGGGAGGTAACCTAAACTTAGGGGTGGAACGTTTCCTTCCTTAATAAAAATTCTTTCCCAATTTATCATTTCATCTCACGTATCATTAGTGTCCACGCCTGTGATATCTCATAGTAAAAACGGGCGTTAAACACTATTAAAAATCGTACAGTCGTTGCAGGAAAAATATGACCTTTTGCCTATGATATAGTCTTGGAGAATAACATTGCCCTATTACAGCTGTGTTAACTATTCCTTGATTATCGAAAAATGAGATGACGATAACTTTCTCAGCAGAAGCAACAACGTTTACTTGTTTGTGTTGGTGACCACTTAGACTTATGCTGTTTGCTCTCAGGATTAAGTTTCATCAGCAGTGATTATCTTTGAAAGAAATGCCTCATGTTTCTGCAACCTCCTGTTCAAGTGCATGCAAAGCTGTACGCAACCGTCATTTTGTTCTGTAAACAGTCCTGGAACCCACCATTTTCAGTTGCCAACGTGAAAGTGGTACCCAGTGGTCATTTCAGAATTTATGAAAGTGTCCTTGATCCTGCTTCACAATAACAGCACCTTAAGAACACAACAAACTGCAGCATCGAGCCCACCTTCCTTTCAGATTGATTGCCTCCCCTTTTAAAACATTTTCAAGCTATGCTAGAGGAAAGAACCAACTCTTCACAGACGTCCTGCAACATTACAAAGGTCTCAGCTGTGATTTGTTCAGACGAAAGTAGAATTTCAGAGCAGCATATTGTTCACCTCCATTTTACTGTAAGCGGAACTGAATATGTGTGAACTTGCACACCTCTGACAGGCAGGAAACGAAAGCGATAATAATGAAACTAGAGTGTAAATTGTGCATTGAACTAATAAAAACATTGTAAATTTTAGCACGAGAAATTATGATTCTTTATTTAACAACCTTTGTAACTACAAATTGCTGCGCATTGGTTTTATTTCGATGTCAGGAGAGACAAGCATTTTCCCAATGTTTGCATGCTAACTCACGGGCCAAAACAAACCGCAGTGATTACATCTGGCATTTTGTGCCCCCGAGTTCCAGTTGCCTGTTCTAACTGCCCGGCTGACTGCTATGCTTCACTAGCCAATATAAAGTCTTTAATGTTTGAAACGCGGACTAACCGATGCAGCCAGCAAGGCTATTAGGACCGCCTGATTCACTTATTCAGCCCAGCTATTTATGGTATTCACATACTTCAATTCTGTAGGATAATCTCTGTTTACTATCTAAATGTACATAATCTTCAATAGCAGAACAAATGATGCTTAAATTGAAACAGAGCGCTTTACCTAATCCCAAAGTAATACCACGTAATCACAATTGCATTCATTACCTAAACATATGATACCCGTTTGGTAAACAAAATTAATTATTCATTTGTTATATTAAATGATTAGGTATACGCAATCAGAAAATCCATTACTGTGATCAGCTGAATGGAACTAAGCGGGAGGTTCTTTATTGCAAACAGGTGTAACAGGTGGCAGGTACACCGCTATCTCTATTATTTGATGACTGCTAATACATTGTACTATGGACGACATTACTCCTATACTGAACATGTAAAATATTTCAATTCTCAATATTTGCATTATCTTTATTAATTAAATAATTTATAATAAATTTAGAAATGCTGGTCGCTGTATATTTTATTACGGTTCGCGACAGTTTCGATACAGCTTTTTCGGTACAAGATACACGGATTAGAGACCTATGGATACCGGATACTTGGGTCCCACTTTTTCAATAACAAGATACATGGGTCACAGTTATATGGGTACCGGATACTTGGGTTCTACTTTTTCAGTAATAAGATTCATGGATCACAGACATACGAGTACCTGATATTGAATACTTGAATCCTACTTTTTGGTAATAAGATACATGGGTCATAGGCATATGGGGACCTGCTACTCGAGTCCTGCTTTTTCAGTAACAAGATTCACATGGATCACAGACATACGAGTACCTGATCTTGGATACTTGGATCCTACTTATTGGTAATAAGATACATGGGTCATAGGCATATGGGCATCTGCTACTTGGGTCTTAATTTTTCAGTAACAAGATACTTAGATCATTGCATATGAGTACCTAATACTTGGGTCCTACTTTTTCGGTAACAAGATTCATGGATCACAGACTTACGAGTCCTGGATTCTTGGGGTCATACATTTTATAAATGGGTCACAGTCATATGGATACCGGGTACTTCGATCCTATTTTTCGGTAACAAGATACACGAGTAACAGATATGATTACCAGATGCTTGGGTTTCACTTTTTCGGTAACCAGATTCATGGGAAGCAATTATATAAGTACGGGATACTTGGGTCTTCCTTTCGGTAACAAGACACATGGGTCACAGGTATATGAATACCGGATACTTGGATCCTACTTTTTCGATAACAAGATTCTTGGATCACAGATAGACGGGCACCTGATATACGAGTCCTCCTTTTCGGTAATAAGATACACGGGTCATAAAGATATGGGCCCGGATACTTGGGTCCTACTTTTTTGGTAAGAAGATACATGTGTCACATTCATACGAGTAGTGGGTACTTTGATTATATTTTTCGGTAACAAGATACACGAATAACAGTCATGGGTACTTTGGTTCTAATATTTTGTAATAAAACACATGCGTCACAGGCCTATGGGTACCGGTACTTGCGTCCTACTTTTTCAGTAACAAGATACATGGGTCACAGTCATATGGGTACCGAATACTTGGGTCGTAATTTTTCGGCATCAAGTTGCATAGGTCACAGTCATATGAATACCTGATACATGGGTCATAATTTTTCGGTAAGAAGATACGTGATTCACAGGCACATAGGTACCTGAAACTTGGGTCCTATTTTTGCGTTAACAAGATACGTGAGTCACTGTAATATGGGTTGCAGATACTTGAGTGCTACTTTTTCGGTAACAAGATACATGGGTCACAGTCATATGAGTACCAGATACTTGGGTCCTATTTTTTAGGTAACAAGATACATGAGTCACTGTAATATGGGTAGCAGATACTTGAGTGCTACTTTTTCGGTAACAAGATACATGGGTCACAGACATGTGGGTACAACTTTTTCTGTCCTTGATATAGGTAACGACTTTTGTGTACCCTAAAATGAAAGGGCAGCAATAATTAATAAAATCAGTAGCTACTATGCCATTTCTTCTTCTTCTTCACCACCTGTCTCAGTCACACTCTCACTGGGACTTATCTTCAGGTTGTGGGCACTACCCTCAAATAAATATCAAATTTCCCTCTGATCTTACAGTCCTGGTATCTTCTCTCGCTCCCGGTTGCGGATGTAGTTCTTGTCCAGAATAAGCCTTACATTTCCTTGTCCTCAGGCAGACGTACAATATCTTGTTCATAATCTTGTTGTTACTTCTTTAACTTGTCTAAAAATTCCAAATGGAAGGGTGTCGCGCAGAAACTAATTTCTAAAATTGGTTATGCCACCCTTCCACCGAATGATTTGTTCTGTTGTTCACCACATAAACATGCATTATATACATTTCATACTTCCAGAGGAAATACTGTGGCCGAGCTCTTCGTCTTCCTCTTCCACGTATACCCGATGCACATAATTTATTAATTCCTGTAAGTTGTCATCACACCTTTCGTCTATGAAATCCAAATTGCCTTGAATTTTATGAGAACAACAAGCTTGCTTACTGTCGTACCGGTTGCCAGTTGCATATTCCCTTTGCAGCCCCATCGTCTGCACAGTACTTAAGGAAAATGGAATAGGTAGCCCTCAATCTGTGTTCCTGGAAATGCAACTCTCGCAGCCCGCATATCTACAGCTTTCTACGAGGAGGGATGTAACGTGCTTTTCTGGTGTATTTTCTACAATTCTTCATTATAGAACATATACAAATGAAAATAGGCAAGCTTGTATACCACCGTGCTTAGTAAATAACTGTCGAGGAGCAACAATAAAGGATTCATTGCAATATATTGTGAAACTGTGTGACAAATTGGGAAGTTTTATCCAGTGGTAAATATTAAGTTGCGATATGGACAATTTCACCATAAATCGTGTAAGAAAACATTTTCACCCATTCAGTGTAATTGCATATTGTCCTTTTATCTCTATATCTGCAATCTGTCGAGGATTTTGAATTATGCTGACCTGCAGTTTTAAGGTATATTTCTGTGGCAACATGGCGATAACTTCCTTCCCCTTGACTTGAGATAGAGCACGAAGATTCATTCACTTCGTCTGCTGCAAGAAGTTTTATAGCATTGCACATCAGCAAGATGACTGGTTGATCTACTAAGATCCGCCCACTTATGCATCTTGCTGTACATGTTTCTCCACCCTCACATCTCCAATAACGACGTGTTCTAGGCTTCTTAACCTTGTGAAAATTGTAGCAAAATGAAATCAAGACCAGCAATGGCTCGTTTTTAGTGGAGTAGAGGTTAAATCATTTATAAATTGTGTTATATCACTCAAAATTATGGCTATCATTTCCAAAATGTATTTACTTCGTTGCTAGATATGATATATTTAGTTGAAATAATGAAAACACGGGTCGCTATCCTGCTTTCATCACAAAGAGAATATAAAATTTGTATTAAGTACAAGTACATATTCTTCAGGGACACAAAAAGACGGACCAAAGAAGTTGTGCACCCAAAATGCCCTACTACCAAAAATAAAAAGGGAACTAAAACGGGGTACTGAAACTGATTTAAATTAAATGAAAAATATTTAGAAATATTTACATTGTTTTATAATAATCAAATGCATTTTCTCCCATTACCTAGCACACATGTAAATTATTCAATACCCACCATTAAATAATCTTTGCACAAGATAAAGCAATATAACTTTTGTAATTCTTTCGTGAAATTTTTACTGCTAAGAGCAACATACGCAAAAAAAAAAAAAAAAAAAAAAAAAAAAATACAGGACTTTGTTTGTAAAGCTTATCCGCCTATGGAATGTGTTGCGTTTTGGCTACAAGGGGTACCGCGGCGCCTGTTTTTCAACTCCCTTTCCTACACCGTCCTTGAGCGTTGCTTTCCGAACTTATTCCCTGTAGTTCTCACGGCAGTATACATACATTTGCAAAATGGTTAGACAATTGGCATTTTTTGTTTAAATGTTATTTTAAAATGAATCATCTGGTCATGTACGTGCGGAATTAATTCTGAGCTTTCCTTATCCTTTTTCTACTTCCAGAACTTCAACCCACGATAATGTGCAGTAATTTCTGTCGATTCTTCCTTTTCAACTATGTACACACGTTTAGTGTGACAACGCTATCTCTTAATGTAAATTGACCCCTATATGGTTGGCGGTTAAACTAGAATACCGGGTCTTTTGGCATTTCGAGTTGCCTCTTAAGGAATAAATCTCTCGCAGTAGAGGAAACCTTAGGGAGGTCTTCGGGATATACAGAATCAGATGAGAGAGATTTGTGGTTCCGTGCTTGTAGGAGGAACAGTAGCTCAGTTGGTTAGCCCGTCGACATGAAAGACCGAAGATCCGTGATTCAAATCCCGGCCATATACCGAGTTTTTCTTTTCCTATTGAATTGATTTGTTCGACGCGAAAAGAAAGGGGAGGAGATGGAGGTAGAGAGAAAGAGAAGTAAAAACGCACAGCGTAAATAGAAAAAATAACAAAACTGGTGAAAATTTGAACTTTTGCCAGCAAAAACACTCCAGAAATTGGCACAATAAGTTCACTTCTGAATGTAAAACAAATGAAATCAGAAATATTACGGTAGCAGAACTTAAATCGTGTAAATCAATGTATTTTCCAAATACAATGCCTGTTTAACCGAGGAAGGTTGACCATTCTAGAAACATCTATATGACAAGATTGCATACACACTCTATAAAGAGGGTTGAAGTAAAACACCGCGTGAGCAATAAGGTTCATAACTAAAGAGCAATTGAATTAAATCCTTCGCTATAGCTTAAGGAAGTCGGAATTAAGTCTTTTATTATAAGATAACTTTCAATGTATTAAAATTAAAAATTTTATTATAATTGTAGTAGATATTCACTTTTAAAAATCCGCAATTTTTAATTATATTACTCCAAAATACGGTTATAAAAGCACAATCAGAACTCGGGACACAAATTTCTGTTATTAAACTCCATATTCAGTTTGTAAGTGAAAATCAACATAAAACCCTTAATTCAGGAATCAAAACTAACGAGTAAATGCATTCATATGAGCATATTTGTAATTATCATTAATGTTAAGCTTCATTCATTATATATACTTTGAGAATGCAATAATAATAATAATAATAATAATAATAATAATAATAATAATAATGTGTAACGTTGCGCTACAATAAAAAGCAAGCATTAAAAAGGTATATGTATTAATTTGTTTATAATCTTAAATTTTGTATGCGTTGATGAACAACTTTTATATATATATATAAAAATTTGGGATTTTAAACTTTATGTTAAATCTTAAGGATTCACGACAGTGAGAAATTCTTAAATGGAAATCAGCGGTTAAAGAAAGAGTGAAAAATAGTACCTTATGTCATATAACTACATTCTGAGTTGCATCAGCAAATTAGAACTATTTAAGTTCTACTATAACGATTTTCATTTTTTATTTCTTCAATACATTAAGATAAACACATTTTTACCGTTATATGCACAACACAGTTTACATTTTGCTCTTAATTCAGATGCTTCTCCATCTTTGATTATGACTTCGATTTTTCCATAATTTGTTTTATAAATTAGCGGCCTTCTTCAGTTAAGTAGCGCGTAAAGGATTGGACATCCTTTAGTTTGACTTCTTTACCTCTCGTTAAAGTTGTAGACTGTAGATTATGATAAGTCTTGGATAATGTGCAGAACAGTTTTACTGAACTATTAAACTTCCGTTAGTCTTGTAATAACCGCAAATCTTTCTCAATCGTTTACTTTACCTCAATGTTGTATGATAAGAGTACGTCCGGTCACTTTGGACTCGCGTTAAATATTCCGCAGTCGTACAATCTTCGCTTTGAATGGAGAGTACGGTGAATCAAAACAGTTCAATCTAAGGCGAAGTCCTCCATGCTACTATACACCACTTGCACTCTTTCATACAGTAGAGACATTGCCTTTCTGTACCTATTTATACAGTACCTCAATCACTGAACTTCCTCTGTAGCATACGGTGCTCCCTAGATCGGTTAATAAACTTTCTTCAAAGCAACACGATCCCTAGAAATGCCTAACAGAAAATGCAGTTTGAATTGTAAAAAAAAGGGAGAGGGACTAAATTAAATGAGACACTTGTGCACAACGTGAGAGTCAAATGTATCATTAATATGTTTTTAAATCAAGTACAAAATCAGTATTTGAAGTTAAAACATCAGAATTTCATCTGGCTAAACCCTAAATTTCTTCTCTAGCACAGTTTTTAGTATGCAAGCTGAAACATTCATAACAGGACAGTAAATGATGTATTGTACCAAGACAAGTAAGTATTATTTCTGTATATTTTTCCATACATTCTAAAAATTCTATTTTCAACCTTTTCAAATGGAATATGGTTTTAAAATTCTCTCCGATTAGTGGGAATGTTAGAAGTGGAAGGTTTGTTTCTGTCATTTGCAGATGATGATGACGATAATAATAAAATTCTCTACATTTGTAACGTGTATATGTATTTTGTATTGCAATATTTTCTATGAACATGTTTTCCTTTATCTTATTTTAGTCCTCTCTACAACACTCTTCTATAATAACACAAATCTTCACGCATCTAGAATCACTTTGTTTGGACACGTTCACCACCGCTGCTGCAGAGCTAAGTAAGCGGGTTGGGGTGTCAGCAAGCAGAAATGCTCCCACAACTACACTCTTACCGCCACGGTCGGCAGTTAAAGCGAGGATTCGTGAGCGGGAGATCTGGAGTTCGATTCCTACCAGGACCGACCTTCCTGACTGAGGTTTTTCCAGGTTTTCCTCAGTCCTCATATGTGGAAAATGCCAGGGAAGTATCCCATATTTAGTTCTAGAACGCTTCCTTCCTATAAAAAATAAACCCTTTCCCAATATATCATTTCATCTCATGTGTCCACCGCCTGTAATGCCTCTGTAGTTAAAAAGGGCGTTAAACACCATTAAAACATAAATAAAAACTACACTCCTGTTGAGATTGTCTGTTTAATAACGCTGGACTCTAATCATAATATAACACTATACGCTTTACTAAGAATAAGGGATAGCTTTATGTGTATTCAATAAGGTTAACATAAACATATCAGTTATTACTGTTGCCTTACCTATTACGAGAACGACATTGAGTAGAGGCTCGGAAATTAATGCTGCCATGCTTGTGGTACTATTAATTATTTCACTGCGGAACTTGAATTCGATATATTATGTGCTAAGGATACTTACTGTATTATTACACGGGGGTGTTCAATCATTAAATTTTTCTAAACAATTTCCCCGGAAATCCTACAACGTAATATATCGAATGAACTGCTCAATATCAATTATTTACGGACTGCAACTACCAACTTTCTTTATTAAGAAATGTTCGGTCTTCATAGGTTAAGAATTAAATGCTTTATATAATTACATTTTATTTAGCTAAATGCACCATACCCACCATCTACTCATAACTAGTAATCCAAAATTAGGCAGAAAGTAATATGCTAATAATAATACATACCATCTTAATTTATAAACTATTGGCCATTGCAGCATTTCATTTTACTTACTTGCTTATGAACTTTTTGCGCAAAATGGAATGCCGATCTTAAAACACACACAGTAATAGCAAAAAATATTCAAAAACGTTTCTTATGAAACATGTGTTAAATTGCCAATACACCACTTGTCATACAATCAGATTGCTCCAGGTTCACAGATTCCACAAAAAAATTAACTTTACTTTTCTTCCAATACAAAAACCAATGTCTCGGAATCACCGTAATATTTATAACTGTGCATTCATGGCAAGCATGCCGTATTGGTTGCATTTTGCAGGGGTTTTAGAGATGGACAATATTAGACACTATGAGCGTTTCTTTTCTTGATTTTTTCTAACATTTTCATTATGGAATAAACCACCAAACTAATATTCAATTGATGTACTGCTGTTATTAATGTATAATTTATTATTAATTTCTGTTAATAGCTCTGAATTACTGAATTTATATCAGTTCACATGACTAAGTGCGTGAGAAAAAGGGGAAAAACTTCAAACATAATTTATGTAAGAAGTACCTGTAGCACTATTTCAGAAATCAGGTATTTAAGGTTGTTAAAGCCTCTGTAACACCGTTCATATAATGATATTATCACATCACAATGCAGTATTGAACCATGTTAATTTCGTACAGGTTTCTCGCAGTTATATTCCAAAGGTCAAATTGTACATTGGTTGCAAAGATGCAGATTTGTTTGCTTTCTGTTTCTCGAAGAAAGTCTGTTTTTTAGGTTTCGAGGCACTGGTTAAATGGAGACATGATATTTTAAATCATAAAATTCTTTCATGGTGTCTCAGGTGACAAAGGGCTGATAGGGGTATGTAATTTTCAAAATGGATGGATTATGTTTGGTAGCCGGATGATCAAATTTTGAATGAGTTCTTGAGAGAGTTTCTACTTAAAGCAAATCTTTTTAGGCCTTCTCCACGCTTATGAAACAGCAATTGATATAAAGTTTCTTCCCCGAACTTTAGTTGCGCGTCTGCAAGTAGAAACATGTAACCAAAACTTGTAATGTAGTTTATACATACTATGTAATCCGATCCAAAAATTCATCGCCTGAAAGAGAAACAAACCGCAAAACCGTGTTGCAGAAAAGTGCAACATGTATTAGCAGCAGCAGCAGCAGCAGCAGCAGCAGTAGTAGTAGTAGTAGTAGTAGTAGTAGTAGTAGTAGTAGTAGTAGTAGTAGTAGTAGCAGTAGCAGTAGCAGTAGTAGTGGTAGCAGTAGTAGTAGTAATAGTAGCAGTAGTAGCAGTGGCAGCAGTAATAGTAGCAGTAGTAGTAGTAGCAGTAGTAACAGTAGTAGTAGTAATAGTAGTAGTAATAGTAGCAGTAATAGTAGTAGCAGTCGTAGTAGTAGTAGCAGTAGTAGTAGCAGTAGTAGTAGTAATAGTAGTAGCAGTCGTAGTAGTAGCAGTAGTAGTAGTAGCAGTAGTAGTAGTAACAGTAGTAATAGTAGTAGTAGTAGCAGTAGTAGTAGTAGTAGTAGTAGTAGTAGTAGTAGCAGCAGCAGTAATAGTAGTAGTAGTAGTAGCAGTAATAGTAGTAGTAGTAGTAGTAGCAGTAGTAGTAGCAGTAGTAACAGTAGTAGTAGCAGTAGTAGTAGTAACAGTAGTAATAGTAGTAGTAGCAGTAGTAATAGTAGTAGTAGCAGTAGTAGTAGTAGTAGCAGCAGCAGCAGTAGTAGTAGTAGTAGTAGTAGTAGTAGTAGTAGTAGTAGTAGTAGTAGTAGTAGTAGTAGCAGCAGCAGTAATAGTAGTAGTAGTAGTAGTAGCAGTAGTAGTAGTAGTAGTAGCAGTAGTAGTAGCAGTAGTAGTAGCAGTAGTAACAGTAGTAGTAGCAGTAGTAGTAGCAGTAGTAGTAGCAGTAGTAGTAGCAGTAGTAACAGTAGTAGTAGCAGTAGTAGTAGCAGTAGTAGTAGAAGTAGTAGCAGTAGTAGTAGTAGTAGCAGTAGTAGTAGTAGTAGTAGTAGTAGTAGTAGCAGTCGTAGTAGTAGTAGTAGCACCAGCAGTAGTAGCAGTAGTAGTAGTAGTAGCGGTAGTAGTAGTAGTAGTAGCACCAGCAGCAGTAGTAGTAGTAGCAGTAGCAGTAGTAGTAGTAGTAGTAGTAGTAGTAGTAGTAGTAGCAGCAGTAGCAGTAGTAGTAGTAGCAGCAGTAGTAACAGTAGAAGTAGTAGTAGTAGTAGTAACAACAGTAGTAGTAGTAGTAGTAATAGTAGTAGCAACAGTAGTAACAGTAGAAGTAGAAGTAGAAGTAGTAGTAGTAGCAGTAGTAGTAACAGTAGAAGTAGTAGTAGTAGTAGTAGTAGTAGTAGTAGTAGTAGTAGTAGTAGTAGTAGTAGTAGTAGTAGCAGAAGCACAAACAGCAGCAGCAATAGTGTGTTTGTTAAAATATAAATAATCCATATTGCACAGGCTCTGAGACTATGTGCTTTTGCAATACACTAAATTGAACATGTCAATGTTTAACTCTTAATAGACAAGTAATACATAATATACTAAAATAAATAAATAAATGAAAAACAGAAAAAAGCAGACAAATTTAAAATACTTAAACAAAATGGACAGAAAAGAAAACTGTTTAAAAAAAATGGCTTACACCAAACTAGTATGTGTATAAATATATCGAAAATAGTTGGACTAATGTTTCCATATCCCCCCTTCCTGGTTGTCTGCTTTTTCCGATCTGAGCTGTCTCACTTGTATAAAATTTACCTACTACCTCCTCCTCCTTGTTGCTGTGTGCCGGCAAAGTTCAGAATTGCCACTGCGTCCTCCTCCTGTTAACAAATGGCCCGGTAGATATCTCTTTCTCCATTCTTCCGTCCCCTTGCAGTATGCCAGAATACGTTCTCAACATTCTTTCTATGCACATATAGGGCAGCTTCTCGTACCCTCTCTGTCTATTAACTTGGTCATTCGCCATGCTCCTAATCTAAACCAAGCTAGCACCTGGCTGCAGAGTTTGGACCGTGTTTGGATGTAACGCTATTTCCTCTACCCGATTTCAATAATCCTGCGTTCTATATTCTCAGAATAGGCACAGAATTTTTCTGTACCCCTCCCCTATCCTAAAATAACTTCGACAAAACCCGTCCTCACCGGGTGCAATTTCAATTTAAGTCACTCTTAATCGTACCACTGCCCCATATGCTGCCTCTTACATCTGTAATTCCGCTGCGTATGGGAGGTCTTCATATTCGTTCCAAGTGCGACAAATGTCGTTACCACCCGTTGTACACCCAAAGAAAATGATTCAGAACTTAGCTAATATAAGTTAAAACTACGTCAAATAAAATACAATCAGCCGCATTTCAATCTGTCAGATAAAAACGTTCAATTCTTGTCAACTCATGGAAAAGTACTAACTTTTCCAGAAACACATCATTCCGTTTTCAAGGATGATTTCAGTGATGCCATCATCCAAAATTGGAATTTATATATTCCATTGCTTTTCCATAATTTGATTGCTATCGTAATTATATCCCAAAGGTATTACCTTATCCCAGTGGAATGATACTCAAAACAAAACTACTTGGAAACAAAAGAAAGACAGAACAGTTGAAGATCATGAAATAGCTTCGATAATGTTCCGGTATGAATTTTCGATTGAGAAACTACTCTATCAATGCAAAGGATTGAGGGAAAAAGGACAATGAAATGAACTGTGGTATTAATTCCAGTGAGCTTTTGCAAGGAGCGGACATTGATTTCAAACAAGAGTACAGAATATTTGCAAGAGGATGTTACACGTATGATAAATAATAATTGAGAACATTTTGCCCACTCGGTGGAACTTCTTTCAAAGTTTTCTTTCAAGATGGAAAGTTTAGCCGTTAACGGACACGGCTTCATTTGTACCATTCATTATTAACCCATTCCATTCGTCGTTTCAAATACTGTAGGCATGCAATGATAAAATAAGAAAACAATTTTTGTGAAACTTGTATTTAAATTAAGCAACTTGGGTCGAGCTCTAATATTCCACAAACACTTTAATGTCCGATAAATTGTAGGATTTTATATTTCTTCTACTTGCTTTAACATTTTCAGTATACTAAAATTTTTGCAAAAGAGGCTAAGCACCTCGCTATTTTAATTTAAAGCCGAGTTATGATGTCATTCACTCTGTTGATTAGCTCACTCTGTTTTAATATGTACAAGGTTCATCAAGTGAAGCGCTTCATTTACTAAATAATGGTATCCGTATTACTTAAAGATAACCCACTGGTATATTATTAAGAGACAAAACACATTTCTTCAATGCTGTTTTTATTTATTTATTTTTTTTTTCAAGTAAAGCCTTTTAGCACAATTTGAGCACTCTTCGGTTTGTTTGTAAATGCTAGCATGTTACTAAACAGGATTTTTAAAAGCAGTGTGACTCAATGTTATTCCTTTTTTCATAATATTTGAATGTATTGTTCCATCCAGTTCTCCTCTGATGACAAATGTGGTGACGACGAACTCCATCGACCGATAAGCCATTGCCCAAAGCCTGCCGGACTACATTAAGTCGGGGCGGGCGGGTTTTGCCGAACTGCTACGTTGGTCTTGAGTCTCGCGGCACTCAGTGTTGTTTCAAAAGTAAAATTGACTACAAGTGTATGATCTAATAGCAAATAAAAGTGAACTTATTCTATTCAACAACGAGTGTTTGTGTATGAGTTGCATTTCCGTACCGAATCCTTTCGTGTTGTCAGGAAATTATTTAAGATGAAATTCTCGGATGATTTCGTGTTGTCAGGAAATTATTTAAGATGAAATTTTCGGATGATCGAGTTCCAAATCGTAATTTGTAACTTATAAAATATTAGTACCGGCAGCCTTTAGACGAAATAAAGAATGACATCCATGAAGATATCAATTTCATTTCTCAAAGAGATTTATGAAGGATAATTTCATAAGTAGATGCCAGAAACGTGTGGAAAATTAAAGCAGGCAGTTAAAGCATCTCTTAGCGTGATATGAGTCTATACACAACATTTTATCTATGCATTAGAATATATTGGACTATCGCTCAAATGGTACTACCACTGTTTCTAATGATAGTTCTACTAGTGTAGCCGCACTGGCCATGAGGGATGGTTTATGGGCCGAAGCAGTCATCTTTGCCGCGTCGGTCATCAGATAATTGGATAAAATATGTTCATGGAGTACCTTACTCCTCTAAAATTAATTTAACACGTCTATGAATTTGTTCAAGTTTTGAACAGGATCTTCATATTACTATTATTACTTTAATTTTATTATTTTAGAATCATACTCTATTAGCACATGTTTTAATATATAAACTAATGTACCCCCGTTAAATGTAAACTTAATAAGATGTTCAAATTAACTTCCTATAGCAATCTAGATCACTAATGCACAGCGCACACTCCATTTATATATTTTCAGTTACTATTAGTGGTATTTGCCTGGACTTCTGTTGTGTGCCTTGCCTTTGTAACACAAGGACTAATTAAGCTGATCAACAAAGCTGACGTTGCAAATTAACCTCCAGTAAAACAAAACTGCACGACGATACATACAAAAATGAAATATGTTGAAAATAGTGTCAATGGTGTTAAAAATGCACAGCATTTATCATAACAAAACCCTTTAAAATTATCAATTTAGTATCAGAGCGTTCATATAAAACGTTTACATAATTTTATTTGAAACAATACGTTATTTTAAAACGCTTTATATAAGCTACCATGAGTTTGATTGGAATTGTAAATGTGTTGTTCTCATTTTAGATCACGTTACAACATGAATCATTTCGCTAATAAATCACCCATTATGTTCTTAACTTTGCAGCACAATTGAATATCTATTGTTTTGTGTTTATATTACTGGTAAATGTGATAGTTATTATACATATTACCGTATTTTCTAACAAATTCCAATAGTAATATATCTCTCTCACCCACACACGCGCATATAGCATCCGGCACAGGAATGTGTTGAGTTCCAATCTATCAAAGTTGTCTATGCTAGATATTTTATACCAGTCGAGATTAGTTTTTCAATATATCGCTCGATGTGCAGATATTTCTCTAAACAATATGATAATATAACCACTACCACCTAGATTATTACCATTTGTGTATAGGCAGAGTATATAATATAGTTGCAGTGACTAGAAAATAGTCGAAGAGTAATACCCTAAAATTACGATTCGGTTTTCTCTTATTTAACATTAATTTAATTGCGAAATTAAAGTTTATTGTCAATTATAAAAAAACAAAAATGAAATGTAATTGCAACAATACGTACAACAAGGTTCAATAGTTCATACCTGTGGAAATATTAAATTATACAGGGTGGTTTTAAAGTGTGAAACCAAAGGACTATTTTTTTTTTTTTTTTTTTGATTAAAGGTGAGCTATGGGGCTGACGAAAAATGAACAAGGGAAAACAAATTTTGTAGAAGAAAAATTTTCAGTTTCATAATAGTTTCATAATAGGTATCCAGGAAAGTCACTAAGCCATAGTGTAGCTACAAAATTGCTGAATGAATTTCGGACAGCAAAAACCGGTCTCGACAAGCAGTTCTCCTGCAGATTAAGAGATCAGAACTGCAGTACTTGCTAAGTTTTATCTTAGACCCTCCAAATCACGAACATTTGCATCCCCGGAGCACGGTGCAGAACATTTTGAAAAAGGAAATATCCCATCTGTACAATTTGCAACTTCCGCATCATTCTAACGGCGTAAGGCCCCGACTGCAGGGTTCAAATGTATGAATGCTTACTGTGCCAAATTACCGTTGATTTGTTGGTTTGGTTTATTTGCGGACGCTTTTTAACATCTCGGGTCATCAGCGTCCCATTTAATTAAAAAAATAATAAATTTTGCTCAGAGGCCTTTTTCAAATTGAGGTTCTTTTACGTGCCGTAAATCTACGACACTCTTGAAGTGAGTAATGCTCTCCGACGACTCCAGTTTGTATGTTGTTGGGGTGGCCAGCAAACAAAATTTCAGGCACTGGTCGAACAGGAATCTCAACTGTTTGACAGTAAAATGTAAGACTCTCCAAAATGTATAGTGTGGTGTGATTTATGAAACATAAAAAAATGTTTAATCAATATTGTTTGAATAATCATCTGTCAATGGACTTCCTTCATACAATGGGTGATAACATGGTAACAGAACATGATATGATCGCCATCCATTCCGAATGATTTATGCAATTTGCGCAGTCATTCCATCAAGCCAAGCATGTTAGCGGCTGATTGCACGATGTTTTCTGGACGCTTGATTGGAAGAAGTAATTCTATTACTGCACCTAAAATCCATGGACTGTGCATATTGAGTATTTTCATATTTCAAATATAAGTTGTAAAGGTCTGGACAGGATGTCCACCGTAACGGCTACTGTGAATCCTCACTTGTTGAAAAAAAATTAAAGATGAAGAAAAGTTTGAAAATGTGTTTTGAGATTGATGGTTCACGTTTAGAGCATGTTTGGCATTAAGGGAGTGTGTTGTTTATTAGATCTGTGGTTTCAGACTTTATAATCATCCTATACAATATGAAAAACACAAGAAATGCATATAGCAGTTCATATAGAAAGAAGAATTAAAACAATTTTATCAACAGGGCATGAAAATTCCTCAAAGCATATAAAAAAAACAAACGATAGAAATTTTTTTATGTTCATTCTGTGAATAGCATTCCTTTACTGAACTGATTCCACTCCTGCTTGAGTAATAAACAGGTCTAGCGCCAAAGGCTTACGTTTGCTGCTATTTATCATACTTATATTAATAATAATCAGCACCATATTCCTTTTCCCTTTTGTCGTGCATTTGATTACTTTCAAGGAGGTTCCACAGAGTAAAAAGTCCTTTGCCTAGCCCAAAGGTGGATGACAATGAAATGTTAATTAATACTGGAAAATATGAATACTCTCTCGAGGCTTGTGGAGTCCTGTCAAACTTCCGAAGTGATGCGTTCAACCTTCCATTGATGGGTCAACAGGTTTATTACACGTTTTCCCGGCTTTTTCGAAGCGTCCTCATCGCACCCTTGACTTTATTTTTTATGATGCTTTCAATTTTTAGCATCCCGTTTTTCAATCGCACATATTTAAATATGTTACAAATGTAATGTGTGTAGTTCATCCAAAAATTAAGAATTTTTGGCTTTAATTGGTACAAACTGTCTTAATATAAAATGCCTTTTAATCCGTGCATTACTAGGCAATAACTCCGCTGTGTGAAACTGCGTCATTACTTGCCGGGCATAACGTTGAACGTTTGTGTGATGTTAGTTTTATGCTTGTGTTTTTGTGGAGTAATTGTTATGGGATTTCTCGAAAAATTACATAAAACCTGTGCTACTCCATGAAAATCCCAGAATTTGTTTAGAGAGCTCTCTCAAAATGTTTGTTCTAACCGTTCACACTTTCCTTTTAGTTATTTATTTATTCATTTAGGACGCTCTTTAAAATCTCAGGTCATCAGCGTTCCATTCAATTCCGTACAGAAACGGCCAATTAATTTTGCTCAAAGGTCTCTTCCTTTAGACTTGAGGTTGCTGTAAATCTACGACACGGAAGTAACGACTTTACTTCCCTTCCAAAGGAAGCCATACTTAAGATTTTTACGCCAGAAAAAATCCATCGGTCCTGGCTGGGTTCGAACCCGCGATCTTGAGTTTAGGAGGCAAGTATGATTACCACTACACAACCTACTGAAACTTTCGTGAAGGCTTTTTATCAATATGTGCCCGCCTGGAATTTAAATTATTTTAATTTTTCACATATCATACGTTAAATTGATATAGAAAGTCCCTGTAATTAAATTCTTAGTAACATATTTTGTGTTTCACACAGTATACATTATTTTCATGATAATCGCAGATAGCGGACGGAGTCGGTCCTGGTGGTGTAGCGGTTACCATACTTGCCTCATACACCCAAAACGCGGGTTCGAACCCGGCCAGGATCGATGGATATTTTCGGGCGTAAAAATCCTAAGTATGGCTTCCTTCGGAAGGGAAGTAAAGCCGTGGGTCCCGTGTCGTACATTTACAGCACGAAAAAGAACATCAAGCCTGAAAGAGAGGCCTCTGAGCAAAATTTGTCGGCCGTTTCACTCCCTGAGTTGATGATGATCTGAGCCGTTAAAGAGCGTCCATAAATAAATCAATCAAAAAAAAAAAAAAAAAAACAGCGGACGGATACGATATTGCCGGCCTTTTGAGGAAAACCACAAAACCAGCTAAAGAAAGCTAATGACTAAAATTGGGAAATAGTGTTATAATTAGTGCCATTTAGTCTTTAAAGTATGGTACCATATGCAATAAACTTGTGTAAGAATGTACAATAGGATTTTTATGTGTTACTCGTAGAAGAATGAGGTTAATACATAGTGACATGAACTCTAACTGACATTTATACGATAAATATAACTTTTTTTTTGTTTATTTAAAACGGCCAACAAATTTTGCTCAGAGGCCTCTTTTTTCAGGCTTGAGGTTGTTTATCATGCCGTAAATGTACGATACGGGACCCACGGCTTTACTTCCCTTCCGAAGGAAGCCATACTTAGGATTTTTATGCCCGAAAAAATCCATCGATCCTGGCCGGGTTCGAACCCGCGACCTTCGGTTTAGAAGAAATATAACTTAAAATACTATACAACTTAGGTAAGTAAAATAATAATTGCTAAAGCTGTGTAACTGTATTTAATTTATGTTAAGTTGTGAAAAGTTTAATCAATAATTGACACCTTTTGAGATCTACGATTTTCTCAAGTAACAGGAGTAGTAAAAGTCATACTTTCAAAAAAAAATTTTCACAACCCGTTTCTGTAAAATGCAAATTTATTTTTCTCATAACTATGCAAAGCAAAAAATTTTAGGATTATTTATAATTTATTGTTCAAAAATATAAACACAGTGACAATATCGTAGATTTTCATAGAAAAAAACACGCGTTAATTTTGTAATTTAAGGCAAGTCTATGTTGATAGAGGTATTACGAAAAAAATTTAAACTGTGCATATAATTTTTATACTTTTTATGAAATTTACGGTACACTTCATCAAGCATTGAAATAAAAACTTTAATTTCTACTTTATTAGGTTTTTATGATTGCATGTGAATCATGTGCTTGGTCCTTAAACTTCATTTATCAGAGATATTTCCTTCGTTTTTCAGCAAACAAAGAGCTCTGCTTAATGCGATTTTTTTTCCAAAAAACCACTAATAACTAAGCATGCAAGTAAACATTAAAAGCTCTATTTTTTATGTTGCAAAGACAACTAAAAATTCAAGTGAGTATGCAAGTAAACATACCAAAAGCTCTATTTTTATTTTTCTGATATCGAAAATTGAAAAAAAAAATGTTTAGTACTAAAAGTTGTGCCATATTAAAATATATTACAATGATAAACATAAAAGAATTATATAACTCATGCAGTAGTCAGTAATTTATATTAGTACTGTTTAATTAGAGCAAACGTTATATAATGAAATAGCTAATATTTTATTGCACAGAGCAGCACTAAAGTTATTAACATTTATAATCGAAATTAATTTTAGCAAAACTACTGACAAACTTTGCATGCATTTTTACAAATTTCAGGGTATTTCACCTGGAACTGAAACATTTTGAAAGTTTACCACAATGTTGCCTTAAAGAGACGTTAACATTTTTTATTTAGTAATTTTTTTGTGCTTTAAAACAGACTGGTAGTAACAGAAATTTAAATGATTAATCCTTGAAAACCTACAAAATTGTGTATAATATTGTTTTAAGGCCACGGACTTATATGTAGCAAAATTAGTAACATATCCATTTAAATTGAAGAGAAATGCACGAGATGAGGGCTAGGCGCAACTTCCAGCAAGCCTGGACAGTTGCCGATATGCATCGCGGCCACACAGTACGTACCTTCTGCTAAATTCTCGGTCCACGTTAAAACTTCTCAACTTGACATGTCTAATTGAAAACGCCGAAGCCGGCGCCCGTTTAGCGTGGCGATAACATTGCTGTCTGCCACACGGATAAATGGACCGAATTTGCTCTTGTCAGCATATGCTGATATTATTAATAGTCTCTGTTAAGAGCCCGCTTAAGCCGATATATCCTTTCTCGCATAGTGATCACATAAGTTCTACATTTCTCTCTTTTCTTTGGGACATTCCCTGCAGTTTCAGGTATGGGTTGTTATATGGTGGCGAAAAGGAAGCAGTCTTCTCCTTTATTTTCTAACACTGCTAAATAAAACTGTGTCAAGTGCGCAGTTGTCTCTACAATAATGTTGGGATTGTCCCAAATTTGACAGTAAACCATCGGTGAGAATTATCATACAGCTGAGTAAAATCTGAACACACACGCAATAACTCCTTCTTTGGATTAATGGAGCAAGGTTCCAATACCTGCAGATTCGATAAACAAGGTCATTCTAAATAACTGACAGGAAATAAATGTGAAGGAGTTATCTTTGGTAAAGTTTGTGTGCCTAGTCTATATTTATTGTCTGAACCTTTAGTGTGGGGCGTATATACTTCGAAGGATATACCGGCTTATTGTTATCGCTTTCGTCTAAGCAGCAACGAGATACCTGGTAATTTCCCAGCGTTGCCACTTTCGTATATCAAAGATTGAACAGAAGCGATGAATATTTCCTTGTTTCTCATATTATAAGAATTTCTGAGGGTAGCGTAATTGATGCATAAATGAATAAGTTATTTACCATCACTTCCACACCCGGTCTCTAATACTGAAAGAGATTGAAGAGACGTGACAACGTTGTTTTCCTGTGCGAACTCTGGGGTTCACCACATTCCTCACGGGTATTATGTCTAGTTCCAGGAAAATAGGCCATAAAGTACTTTTTGACTCCAGATACAGTAGACAGAATACATTACTTGAATTTTAACGATAGAAGAGGGAAATTATGACCATGTTCTGTGATAGGCTGGAAATCAGTAAGATGTTTGTGTAATGTAGCATTCGCCGCTTGACTAAGACCGGCACTATTGATGAACCTTCAAGATCCAGACAGCTGTTGTCAAAGCAGAGACGGACCATGGGATGAACATATGCAGGGAATCCATGTCCGGAATGCTTAGTCAAGACCTTAATGGGTCTAATTCGTCACATTACTGGGAATTTTAACTGCAGAGCTGAAGTAGCGCAGGATGTTGAAATGCAAAGGACGCTACAACGTTACACTAATAATAGTCATTTACTTACAAGAAAGTTTTCAATGCGGAAGAAAGCTACAACTATCAAAACGAAAGAGTGCATGTGCAGACTTCAAGAGAAGTTTGTGTGTCCCGGAGGTCCAGAGAAACCACAATCTTTTCTTTGTAATGGTCTGACGGGGAGTAAGCTATGATGGTGTAGCCCGTTCCATTTCTATACAAATGGATCGAAGACAATGCCAAAGTGTGTGAAACCTTATGCTGGAGCCTATGGTAAAGAACCTGAACACGACTTTGATTAAGAAAAGAAATTGGAGCTTCCAGCAAGATTCAGCTCCAGCCCACAAGGCAAGGTCTACCCAGACCTGACTTTAGAGAAATACTTCAACTTTTACTTAATAATCCCAACTTGCACCACCTGGGCTAAAAAACTGATCAGTACTTTGAGGTATAGTTTGGAAGAAAAAACAACATAATGATGAGAGTCTCAAAGTTCCTTAGAATCAGCAGTGGCGGATTTTCCAATGAAGGTAATGCACTCTGATATAGATGAATGGTCTAAAAGACTTCAGTCATTTATGAAGGCAAAAGGAGGTCATTTTGAGAACTGACTGATGATAAGGTTTGTAATAATTGGGAAGATAACACATTAAAAGCAAATGAAAAAATTTATATATATATATACTGTAGTTAATTTTAACTTTGCAACAATATTTATTGCAAGATTAGGTAAAAACTAGAACTAAATGAATGACTGCTGCTTAGCAACTGGCGATCGCTTGAATGCGCTCATATGAACAAAGTAAAATCAGTTCCATTATTTTATACTCCCTTGCATGAATGAAAGATGTAATGATTAATTTTCTCGTGCATAATCATAACAAATACACTAATCGTAAAAACTGTTAACAAGATTTGCAAAGGCTATTTTAATAAACAGCAGTTCAGAGCTTCTATTTAAAACTGGGCAAAAGTAGGTACATTGAATAACCATCACATACTATAAAATTAGTAAACATTTAAATCGGTAATATTTTTGACTATTTCAATTATGAGACGTCATCTTAAAATCGACTAATGAAAAAAAAAAGTTGAACTTTGATTAATCATAGTCGGATATCGCAGTGAAATTATCGAAAAAAGTATCGAATCCGTTTTATCACGCGACGTGCATTTGCTTTGTGGTCAATGTAGCCAGCTCTACACCTCCACTATATAATTCCTGAGCACGAATCACTGACCACTTTTCTGTTTTTTCAGTAATTGTACATTTAACTAACTTAATGTATATTCATTCAAGCAAATGTTTTTGCGCATGCAGCCAAACAGTCTGAAATCATTATATAAATTATGTAACAATATCTGCCTAAGCAACCATAAATTTTAATAAACACGTTGTTCAGCATGGTAATTTTTTTTTCTCTGTTTTGTTTTTCTCATCTGGTATTAGTAAATCTAATGGTTAACGACTATAATAGTCTACTTTGGTCTATCTCATTCTCACGGTTTCTGAATAGGTAGGTATTCATAAGTGAGTATAACAATTATGCAATTGTTAATAATCCGTAAGCGAATTTCAATATATATTACATTTATTCTTATTCTATACATGAGATAGTTCCAAACCCGTATTTGACTCTTCTCTTATAGCATTACTGACAATCGACATTCGTCTGTTGTTAGACGGCTTGAAAAAAGTAAGTATTCATAATACAAATGTACAACTATTACAATATTGTAAGCCAAGCTCACGGAAATTATATATAAATTCTTATTTTATTCGCGAAATTGTCCTAATAAATATTACTCGAAGGTCTGAGCTTTCCAGATAAATTCACTCAATACGTTTATGAATTTATCGGCAAACTCAGACCCTCTTGTGATAATACTTGTGACAATTGCACGCGAGCGCTTTTCATTCAGTGTACGGTCACGTTAATACCTTATTCACCACTCAAAATGGTACTTAATCGATATTTTTAAAGCATGATCTCAAAAACCAATAACTGATAGCTTTTTCTCCTACGTTCATTTTTTTTTATTCCTATAATCTCATTTTCGATTCGATTAGGGATACAGGAAGCCTATTCTCCTTCTCGGAACAAAAACTAATAACATTGCATTCTATCACCTCTGCTCCGATTCGATTATCTCACTGCCTCCGAAAAAAGAATTCTCGTCACAACATAAAATTTAATACAAAAATAGTAGTAAATGGTAGTTGTTATAATAGTATTCAGTTGTATTCTATTTAATTTAGATCTCCAAGAGATTATGCTTGGAATAAAAGTTAATACAATTAGTGTATGTTTTCAGAAAGATCAAACAGGTAAGACAAATCACTTCAATGATTATACAAAAAGTACAAAAAATGACATCGTTCTATCTTTGCAGTTATCTTACCGAATCCCTCTCTTGTTTATATTTTCTTAAGTAATTTATTTGAGCTTTCAAACTCACACTTGTCATTAGATAATTATTTCTCGACCTTCAGTTTTGAAATAATTTTTATCATAATATACATTCGTTAATCTCAATTAAATTACCGAAAAATTATCGGCGCTCCTGGTATTACTAAAAATAATCTTGTATGAATCTACCCAAGTAACAAGATTTACTTATATCTTTGGGATGATTTTAGCAACTTTAAATATAAATCTCTAACTTTTAAATAACCTGTATTAAATGACCAAAAATGCCTTGCATAAATATAGCGAAAAAAAGAATTGTAGAATTTATGCTACGTTTATTATTAATTGAGATAGTAAATATGTAAAATATAAACAGTCGGGCAAAAAAAAATTATACAATATTTAAACGCGGATATCTACCAAATAGTTGACATTAATTAAAAATGCATATACCTTATACAGAAGGGAGTTTAGCGTACTCTTAACTGAACAATATTTATGTTTACAGTTAATAATATTCCGCTGGTTCTTTTCGGTGGACCTGGAATTGAATAAAAAAGTTATGAGACTGTTTTTATTAAAATTAATTATTTTTCCACTTTAACCTCATTTTATCGCGGTTTATAGCAGCGATTTGTTATTTGTAACAGCAAAGATATTCTATTACTGAAAAAATTATAATGTTACTTATATGATCTGGTCTTGCTACATCTGTTGAATGTGCAGAGCATTTAGTCCTAAACTCAAACTACTGACAAGCCTTAGTGACCTGCAACCAACTCCTGTTTACTTATTTATTAAATCTCTGAAACAGATTATTCCGTTAGATCAAAATATGAACCAAATCATTTGCCGCGAGGTTTTGTACGACATAAACAATACGGTACTTTTGAAAGAAAATACACAATTCACACGATTAAAATGTTTACTTGCTTGCAGATTCTATTTGTCTTTTTGATATATGGGAATTTTAAAAACGTTAAAGTATTTGCTGGGTTTCTAGAAAACTACTGCTAACATATATAAATTAAAACGTAAAAGTAATCATAAACTTATCGAAACATTTTGTGGATAATTTCTCTAACAAAATTTAGCATCCTGTAGTACAAGGTGTAACTTATTACGTAATATCTTAAGTGTTATACAGGCTGATTCATAGAAATTATGCTTTTTAAACTGATCTTGATTCTGTTTATTGGCAGCCATGAACATACAAATACATTCTAAATGTAAGGCATCTTTGGGAAAATACAAATACTGAAAATTAACTCTTCCTCTGTAGACACGTCCGCTCAATATTTCTAGCTGTTTATTGTACTCCCTAATAAATATAATTGATTTTGGTAATTATGCTTGTCTTCGAAACGTCAGTATTCGTAAATGATTTCGATCTTAACCCTATAAGAAGTCATCTGGTGGCGTTAGATACACATGTGGCCATAAATTCTCATAAATTAGTCACTCGTCCAATGAACTTATGATAAAGGCGAGGGACTCGGTTGATGCGTGAAAATTGCTGTTGCAAATAGCCTTGAATAAATTCAGTGATGTTCTATTCTGCAACACATTTCTTTAAAATGCGATTCCACCGACTTATACTCCCTGTGTCAGAAAAAATATTATTACGCACATTTCGGTTTACCGAAACAGTACACTAAACTCGCAACTTCTGTTTGTAAAGACAAGCGATTGGCTTATTTGAGGTTTAAATGTGGGCAGGTAGAACCAGGTATAGTCTGTAAACCACGTGATGTTTAGAAAGTCAGGTAATAGCACAATGAAACCCAAGAGCCATGTAAAGAATTTGTTTTCCTTATCTGGCTCCTACAAATCGTAAACAGCAGCAATTCTCTTTGTCTCAGTTAAGCTACCTTGGACGCTATTGAACCTGAGCATGCCTTCTGTTATATTAGTTAACAAAAAGTACAATGCTTGCAAAACTCCCTCAACAAAATCGTTTTGTTTTCAGCCTCTTTACTAAAACGAAAATTGTCTCCGAAATGTACTTTGCGTGCCAGTGCTAAGCGTTTGATTTTTAGTAATTTTGCACTAATAAAACACATTAAGAGAGTGTTACCTTTTTTGGTAATGTTTAACGCCCATTTTTTACTACTGAGGCAACACAGGCGATGGACACTGATGATACATGAAATGAAATGATATATTAGGAAAGGATTTTTTTTAAGGAAGGAAGCGTTCCAGGCCAAAGTTTAGGGTACCTCCCCGGCATTTGCCTTTTATGATTGAAAGTTTTTTTTTTTAAATTAACGATATTATTAAGTAGAAGATTAATAAGGGCCTCATCCCTTTAATTATGATTTCAAGACATAATTTAATAATTTTAATCAATCTAATTAAAAAGGGTGTTTCATGATTTTATTATTATGAAGTTTATAATATATAATCTAAAATATAAGATTGTAAGGGCCTGAGAACCCAGGAAAACCTGGAAAAATCTCAGTCAGGGAGGACGATCCTGGTGGGATGCGAACCCCAGACCTCCCGCTCACGAGTCTGCGCCTTAACGACCTCGGCTACCCATGGCGGCGAGACAGTGTTACGCAATGTTTACCTATAGACTGCATAAAGTGGAAAATTACACTTTGACAGAGGCGATAAGCAGCACTCAAATAGCTTATAAAACGTAACTTATTAGACCAAAATCTCACACGTCCCGCGTCTATTAAACGAACCAAAGCTATACACAAAGCTATATTACTTTAAAAGAAATTAATCACCCTGTATTTCACACAAGAAGTTTCTCATACTCTACTAAAGATGACGACTCGCTTTCATAAGCATGCACATTGTCGACAATCCTTGCAATTTTCTTTTTAGACAAGCTTTGGAATGCGTGCGGGCTCGGCTGTATCTTCTAGTAAATAAATTGAAAATCTCATTTACATTAGAGAGGTTTTTTATATAAAACAAAATACCGATAAAAACTACTTTTAATCGTGGTATGTAGCCCACACAAGAGCATTTCTGTAGAACTTCCCTAAATTCGTTTTTCAATTCCAATGCATAAATTACAATAACTAACTACATGCGAATAAATATCTCCTTACAGTGCTCAACATTAGTTCTTATTTAGATGCACTGCAGTACATTTGTTATGCCACGTTGAACGAAAGTTAATTACAAATTAATCATTGGGGTTCAGTGAAGCGTACGGCGCATGGAACAATCAAACTGTTGTTGCTGAGTTAGTACAGTCGGTGAGCATAGGCAAACGTTTCTTTTGGGAGGTAAACGACGTAAAAATACTTCGAGAATCAAATAAGTTCTACAGCAATGCGGTAACATCAGCTATCGGTGGGCGCGCTAATATACTGCGGTTCCGCAGCCCCCTGTTGTTACGGTATTTCGATGAACCACATACAAAAGATGTAAAAAGGGAAATGTTGAAATTCCGACTTCCTGTTTACATTTTTTCGGCACCTATTAAATTACCAAGCAAGTTTCCTTCATAAATAGAGCTACACCTACAGTTCTTTCACTTGTAAAGTATTTTCTTTCCAACTTTTAACAGATGAGGTTACAAGCGTTTCTGTCTGAGGATTAAAATGCTATGTATTAACAGGTTCACAGGATATTTGTCTTCGAAATTTTGTAGGGTTTTACTATTACAACCATAAATGTTTACTCATTTTTTTCTTGCTCTTCTAGTCATCTCTATGCCGCGGATTTCCGTGATGATGGTACATAATTTTCAGGGATGATGGAAAAGTACACATGTTTAAGAAAGGAAACTCCGGTTCGTAAAAAATTCAGTAGCAGGTTATAAGTCAAATATATGAAAGTTAAATAAGAAAACTTACTAATCACTGTTTGTTGATGTAATGCTTTTATTATATAGTCATTACTTTCATAAGCTGCAGAAACATTTACAACATTTGTTCAAAATGGCGTCCCCCAGTTTCGATGTAGACATGACAATCTTGCAGCAAGTTATACATTTTGCTCGAGATGGTCGAGTGTACGCTTCAACTTAAAATCACGGACTGCAGTCTACTAAAATTTCCTACATCAGGACTAACATCACGTCATCTGAATTGCATTTATGAAATTTCTTTCCCAACCCCTCATGTTGGCCGGCGGTCCTAACCTTATATGTATTATTGTTATACCTCCTGCAACCTACAAAACACATCTTTGGCTTACAACTTGCGACTGAGGTCTGTCCCGAACTGTTTCAAATGTATACATCCGTCCTTCTAATTATCCTAGAAGTATTGTATTATCATCACGAAAACACCCGGTATGATGATAAATAATTAATCCTTGAAAGGTGTGAAACGCCAATACACTGGAATGCTTCCAAAATCTTTTTTAACTACAGGAAAAAATGTTGTTACCATACAATAACATCTATTAATTAGTACGGCTGCACTTCTAGGTCTCCGGAAGCACACTTACTCATAAAAAACTTGCTTCAACATGAGCAGAAATCTCATGCAAGTTATCTCCAGTCGACCTAGACGTTGACAGTTTGTGAACCGGTTGCCTTTGGTATAAATCAATGAACTCAGTCGTTATTACAACACATATAATAAGCCAAGTAGGATGTAAGTATAATTATAAAATGACACTAATATCGACTTCATTGGAAAAGCTATAAAAATCCAATTTAATGCTTTTAAAATATAACCTCTTGAAATTCTTTGCAATTAATGCATATTCCCATACACTGCCTTGTATATAGAAAAGCTCTTATTCTTTGAATAATCACCACCTTATATATATATATATATATATACTTGTAATTCTGAGTTAATTTTATAACTTTGTAGGATGAAAAATATTTTTTAAAATATACCATATTTTAAATTCCAACGTTGCTGCCTTTTAACAGCAGGGGTCTTTGGAAAATTTTGTTAAGAAAATACCCAATCTAACGAATAAGAAAACAACGAAAAGGAAAGAAAATAAAAATACTAGGTTTTCTGGTACCAGGAATAATGTGTTATTACCAATAAGGGGCTTGGAATTCATGAATGCTGAAACATATTCACACCCAATCCTGTTTGGGATTTGAAAAAATGCAAGCAATAGTGTCTAAATTATATAAGTTGCCCCAAGAAAAACCGACACCCAGTGGCCTTGGCCATATGCACGTTGAAACGTGGCTCGATGTGAACGGGCCGGTATTTTGTGAGTCAGCCAATATTCAATTTTATATTTTTCGACAAAATTGTTGGAAGGCAAGAAAAACCAGTTACACAAATTTCTTCACAGAAATCTACACACCTATCATCACAATGCTGCTTATTCTCAAAGTACTCTTAAAAAACGGGACATGAACTTTATAGGGCTTTTAATGCCGAGTATGAAGTAGTTAATTGAAAAAATTGGCTGTTGCAATACATGGCTGTTGCAATACAACTGTTTTTGGCTAAATTTACTTACACTCTCCACTGATTTTCTAAAGCAGCTTTCTAAACAGCTGAGTTTAAGATATGCCGTAATTTTTATTTACTATCAATCCCCAGAGCAACATCACGAATAAAAGGGCTGCTGATTATAGAATTAGATAGTGCCGCTTTTCCATTCTACTTTGGTACGCTTTTGGATGCTACATTTCTTCCTATTTTTATTTATTTTAAGTCATGCAGCACTAATTTTAGCTCGTACACTTTCGTTATTAAAGTGAATACTTTATTCGCTTACCAAAATGTTTCGGAAAAACTTCAAATGTCTTCACAGTTCTACATACATGTAACGTTGATATCTTCTTCAATTGTGGTAAACTTACCTGAAAAATAAAACGATAAACAAAAAATTAAAATCACTTTAGTGCAAATTAACTGGAAATATTTTCTGAAATAAATGTACTCGTAAAAAGAAGAAGAAGAGTGCGAAACAAAGCAACTATTGATTAAAAATTGGTCATCAGTAGTGTTAAAATTACGTGCACTCAAATTCCTAAAATATACATGCATGTGTGTGTTTTAAAAGTCCCAAATGTGCACTTAAAACACAAAAAGTTAAGAGTCCAAACTTATTCTATCAGATGAAAAAAAGAAACATTAGTACTTTAAGAGGAAATATTTAAATTATTAGGTTTAACAACAAATACTGTAATTTCTTTGTTATCACAGTAAATGAACATATGAAACATTGGGGCTCATTCCATGTTTTCACAGCCCAGCTTATTTCTGTTGTCCGTATAAACAAATGCGGGAAATTAGCAAAGCGCTTCAAGAATATGTTACTACAGAACAGACTCTCTCCCAACTTCATATGGTGTGGATGGAACATTTTATATTTACAAGATTGTTTTTACGATAGCTGGAAAATTACTGGAACTGAAATAAACCACCGTTCAAAGTCTTATTTCATCAAGGTATCATTTTCTTTTGAATAACGGTTAACCAAAACATAACTACAATCACCTTGTCCAGAAAATTTTTCATTTAGAGAGAAGATTTAGTGACTTCGTTTTTGTGTGTTAATTTTTATTCATGTCTCCAAATGCTTACAATTAACACTTTTATAATAATCTCCTTGATTGAAAATTAATAGAGAGATAAACTTAATTGAATTAGCACTGCAACAAAATCAAAGTAAGCTCTCTTTTTCAAATAATAGTATAAAAATGATACCATTATTGTTTTTTAAAACATTTCGAAAAAGTATGTATCCTTAGGTAACATTTAGTACTAGATGCGCTTTTTGTATTGTTTTAAAAGACAAATCAAAAGATGAAGGAATGATGTAGACCCTTGGAAATGAACAAGCTAATTAAATGCGTAATGTCTGCAGTTCCAGTATTTAAAATGAGTAGCATAATAGAACGATATATTTTCATTTTACAAAATATATAATTCTTCATTTGTTGCATGTAAAATTATTCATTAAACATGCTACGTTTTTAACAGCTCAATAACTAGTTAAAAATATACAGGGTGGAAAGGATTAAGAGTGTCCATCTTTCAGGGGGAGTTCTTCGAGGTATATTGATATTACTGTTTTGCTGTATAAAGTACCGTGTGGTCATAAATTGATTGCTAATCTTCAAATTGTTCCCGTTCATGTTACAAAAACGCAAGAATCAGAGGATGACTGTTACTCTGTTAGCTCAGAGTGGAAGAGTCACATTCTCTCTAAATACTTTTTTTTTTTCTTAATTCTAGTTTTCGTTCAAATTGATGTTAAACTGTAGACTGAATTAACACGTGCTACAAGAAAATGTGGCAACGCAAGAAGGTGAGTGGCTTGCTTGCGACGTGCAGTTCAAGCCACTAAGGGCTTAAGTCAAAAATTAATATTAATATAGCAATAAAAATTCAGAATAGTGTAATCGAGTGTTGTACTACACAGGAGATCTATACCCTTATGCTGGAACAACAAGTACGCGCGGCATATTGGGAAATGTGATGTCATCGCAGCCCTGTTAGAAACATGCACTACAGGTGATGAACACTGATGATACACGAGATGATAAATTGGGAAAGAATTTTTTTAAGGAAAGAAACGTTCTAGGGCTAAGTTTAGAGTATCTCCCCGGCATTTGCCATTTATGAGGACTGAGAAAAACCTGGGAAAATCCTCAGTCAGGAAGGACGGTCCAGGCGGGATTCGAACCGCAGACCTCCCGCTTAGGGGTCCGCGCCTTAACGACTTCTACCACCCGTGGCAGTTTTTGGGAGTTGTAAGGGAGAGAAACCAACAAGCAATGAAGTGAACTAAGCGTCACTTCAGCATTCTATGAGTGAACAGAAAGTTTTAAAGTGAAGTGTCAAATGTGAGTGATACAGCTCCCTCTGGTCCACAGCTACACCAGGCATTATCGCTGGAGTAGAACAAGCGATACGAGATAATCGATGAAGTGGCGATAGAATCGAAGATCAGTAATGACTCTGCGCACCGCATTATCCACGGCATTCCGCAGTACCGCAAAGTCTCCGCTAAGCGAGTACCAAACAACTGACACCTGAACTGAAAGAACGTCGTGTGGAACTTTGCTACGTCATCAAGCAGAAACAGCTGGTTTCCTAAACTGTAGTCACTACTTCCACGCTGAAACCAAGCGAGTCAGCAAAGAAAGAATGGCGGCATATCTCGCCAAGTCAGCCGGTAAAGCGATTCACGCTCTTCTGGGACGCTAAAGGTTCAAAAATAACTATAAGACGGAGGTTAACAACGAGTCATATTGTGATCTGCTTGAGGAACATTTGAAATATGCAATCAGGTCGAAACGTGGAGGTTTGCTCACAACTGGTGTACTCTTACAGCATGACGATACCGCCACGGGTGGCCGAGGTCTTTAAGGCGCAGACTCGTGAGCGGGAGGTCTGGGGTTCGAATCCCACCAGGACCGTCCTCCATGACTGAGTTTTTTTCCAGGTTTTCCTCAGTCCTCATTAAAGGCAAATGCCGGGGAGGAACCCTAAACTTAGACCTGGAACGTTTTCTTCCTTTAAATAGCTTTTCCCAGCTTATTTCATCTCATGTAAAATCAATGGCTACAGCCTGTGGTGCTTCAGTAGTGAAAATGGGCGTTAACATCACTCCAGCATGATGATGCAAGACTATACAGCTTATGCAACAACAAAATACTATTGCAGACCTTTATTTTATTCATGTACCGGTTTTGGCACCTTCGATTATCATGTCTTTGCATCGCTCAAAGAGGCACTAGGCGGCAAGAAATTCAGCACTGATGACGAGGTGAAAGACATGCTGCATGGATTGTTATGCAGTTAGTCACATTTTTCTTTCTCTCACTCCAGGAATACAGGCATCAATAAAACGCTGAAATACCTACAACGAACATGGTGGAGAGTATGTCGAAAAATGAAGCAAGTTCACGTATAAATATTCAGTTGGCCGGCCCGTTTATGTCTCTGTTCCTATTTGGAAACCGGTTGATTGTTGATTTGGTTTATTTAAGGGCGCTCTTTAACATCTCAGGTCATCAGTGTCCCATTCAAATCAGGACGTGAAACGCCGACAAATTTTACTCAGAGACTTCTTTCAGGCTTGAGATTCTTTTACATACCGTAAATCTACGACACGGGACCCACGACTTTTCTTCCCTTTCGAAGGAAGCCATATTTAGGATTTTTACGCCCGAAAAAATCCATCGACCCTGACTGGGATTTGGTTTGGAGGCTAGCATGGTTACCACTACACCACGAGGACTGACGAATCGGAAACCGGTATTACCTGCTAGAAGGGTACAGCTCAATGACAAACATTATATATGTATTGTTTATTGTAACGGTAATTGTCCCTTGTGAAGTGGAATAGAGGACGCTAATTTCGCCAGGAAAAATAATTTATTTATTTATTTATTTATTTATTGTCGTCGTGTGCCGAAATTCTTGACCTGTACACTTTGCTGAGCGACGTTGTTGTTTAAAGTTTTGAAACATAATTAAGGACACCAAAACTATAATAGATAGAAAAAGAATAATGACAAAGTATGATTGTATAACTTATCCTTATGTACCCTTCCATTTTGTATACTTTAAGTACTTTCGTTGACCGATTACTTAGGTTCCCCCAACTCCTGCTTATATAGGAAGTGATAATACTCTTTGTCTAATATTACTGTAGTAATTTTATTTCCTTGAAATTTAATTATCTAGAAAAATAAACAAAACTGTACCATTAACAAAATGCTCACGCCCGACCACTCACGGGTTAAACTTAGTTACACTCACTGGGGTGATAACGTTAGGTGTAGTTTTTTTTTTTTTTTGAGTAGAGTTTAACGCCCGTTTTTACTACTGAGGCATCACAGGCGGTGTACACTGATGATACATGAGATGATATATTGGGGCAGGATTTGCTTTTTAAAGGAAGGAAGCGTTCCAGGCCTAAGTTTAGGGTACCTACCCGGCATTTGCCAATTATGAGGACTGAGGAAAACCTGGAAAAAAAAACCTCAGCCATGGAGGAAGGTCCTGGCGGAATTCGAACCCCAGACCTCCCGCTCACGAGTCCGCGCCTTAACGACCTCGGGCACTTGTGGTGGTGTCAGGTGTAGTTAAGTTGAACCAAAGCATGTCACGCTTCGACTACTCGTGAGAATTTGAACATCAAATTTGAGGAAAAACAAGCACAGAGGTAAACACGGTTTACAATTCCTCGTGAGACCTCTCATCTAAATGAGTGCATCCAGCCATCACAGTGACAAATACGTAAAGGAGAAATTTTCTCATAAGATCATGCAACTGAAATTATTCTTTTTGGGGCAGCACAGTATCCAGCGAAAGAAGACAGTGGTCCGTAAACAGAAGTTTTAATAAATATGAAAGCTTAGAAACTTGAAATTCTAGCAATGACAGTCTTAGTGGATGCACTCCAGTCTTAAATCGGATCTGCGAGAAGAAAGAACGAAAGGAGGAGAAGGAGGAGTCAGAAATGCCATAATGAAATCTGCTTGGCCTCAGAAACCCTTCTCTGAAGAGAATTTGATGTTATACATTTCCTACGCTTTTGCTCCGCCACTTCAACAACAAAATAGCTTGCAGGACGTGTTTGAATCATTCCACTTCTCGGGTCGCAGAGCCAACTCCGAGAAAGAAAAAGAATTGCTTGCTGAAGGATAGGTACTGGGGCCAAACACAAAAACAAGAAAAAAAAAAAAAAAAATATGAGGGGAATTTCCCTTTCGAAGACTTTGTCATCTGGTCCCTGTTTTGCTTTCCTTGTCGTGAAACTTTTCTCCCACCCTTCCAGCCTCTTCTTCTTTTATCTAGTATGATGCTGGAAGGTAAAGTAGCATTGCCGATATAAAAGAAAGGACATCCTTTACCTCTTTTGTTTGAGTCAATGTAAACAAAGGAAATGTCTTCTTTCATGTGCTGCGCCATGTCTATATCCGACGTACCTGCTTAAGGTTGTGGAAAAATATTAAAAAATATATTTGAATTACTTTAGAATATATCATTCGTACATGAGTATTACCAAAGTACATAAACGCCATTGCATCATGGCCCAAAACGCCATAATTAACACAATTTGTATTTATAAACCAAAATACAGCATTGGCAATTATTATTATTATTATTATTATTATTATTATTATTATTATTATTATTATTATTATTATTATTATTTAGTTATTTCAACACACGAACCTTTACACATTTTAAAATAAAGAGTGAATTTTCCTTAGCGGGACCGCTCCACGCGTAACAACTGATCGGGCGGTTCAAGCTGGTACCGCGGTGAACGGTAGTCAGAAAGTCCGCAGCTATGATTGTCGCGTAAGTTATTACTAACACTTAAACACTTAAAAGATACCTTTACAGTACTCAGATTCAGTCCTCACTTGATACACGCAGCCATCAGTGATGCAGTTTTCAGTTTCACACACGCGGCCATCATCAAGGGAGAAGATGCTGAGCTACCTTTCTTTATTTTCCATATATTTCTGGCATCGTCTTATGAAATTAACCATTACCCTACACAGTTCTCTCTGGGAAGTGCTAGAATTTTCTCACGACTGCCATTTTTCATTTCATCTAATGCGTGTGGATTTGACTTGTATAGGTTTTCCATTGATGTCCCCTAGATGAAAAATTACATCGCGTTAAATCTGAGAAGCGAGGGGAGTATACGTTGTTAGCGATAACTCTATAGTCAAATATTTGCAAAGAGACGTGGAGGAATGTGTCGTTGCAGAGACCTGTCTGCCCCAGCCAGGACCGATGGATTTTTTCGGGTGTAAAAATCCTAAGTATGCCTTCCTTCGGAAGGGAAGTAAAGCTGGAGCTCCTATGTCGTACATTTACGGCACGAAAAAGAACCTCAAGCCTGAAAAAAAAGGCATCTGAGCAAAATTTGTCGGCCGTTTCAAACCCTGAATACAATGGGATGCTGATGACCTGAGATGTTACGACAGATGCCGAAGCGATATTTTAGGAGAAACGTTCCAGAGCTTGTTCAATGTTATCTAAAGTTTCATTTGTGAGTGCTATAAGCGCGGACACTTTTTATCAATAATACTTCTCGTTAGTGAATTTATTTATCAATTTGCGAATCGAACTTCGATCTGGAAGAAGAATGTCAAGGAATCTCATTTGAAACAATTTCCGTAAATCACGAGCCGAATCTGAAGGTACGAACGAATCATAAATAAAACTCTTTGGGGAATAGAACACCTGAATTAATCCACTTTATTACCCCACCTAATTAATACTTTATACACTGTCAGGCCACACAAAAGAATATATCTGTACGTTCCAAGAGTTAAACTAGCACTGACCTCCCTTCCGGCTCCCCGGCCGGCATTCAAGCATGGGAACGAAATTAGATCCGCAGAGCTCTATCAACTGCGCTAACTGCACATGGAGCGAATTCCTGAAGGAAACATGACCCAATACAATCACAAGAAAATAGTAGTTTATTATAAGACAAAACACTCAAAACATTTAATGATTATATAGCTAATGTTGTATGGAGTTTTTTAAATAATGTATTTGATTTTTATTCTGATTTAGTCTTTATGATATTTTGTGTGCATCTCCACCAGGAAATCGTGCTTGGAGAAATGGGACTTCTGTAGTTTCGTAAGAATCACGCAAATAACACAATAATGTAATTGTGAACATTTCTCGCTGTGCGAATCAAAAATTTTCCCATTAAAACGTTAATCCTAAACATTGCGATCAGTTTCCAGAGATGTACATTAACTTCGGAAGTCGTGGATGTTAAAGCCATAAAACCCAATCCAAAACATCTTACAAAGCAAAAATTGAAAATCTCTGCAAGACTTCGAGATGAGTTATGCAAATCTCTTAAACATTTTTTTTGGGAAACGTAGAAAATGCAAAACTGATTTCGAGAAATACAAAACTTTTAGATGCAGAAACTACAAAAATATTTAGTTTATGGTCTGCGATAGAATGGTCTTTGTACTACGTTTCTACGTATGGATTACTTTTAGATTAAACTTAGTTTTATGTTTATGGTACTCATTCAGAGAGCAAGAACTACTTTCCTTACTTTAATTTTTAACCATCACTGATTTGCTTATGCATTTGCATTTTTAACTACTTTTTCGAAATTAATTTACAAGAATGGCATTACACTTGTCGAGATACATAGAAATTAATTTTCTCTAATATTAATTTTGTTTAATCCCGATTTAACACGATGTGATGTTTGCGTTTGAAAATGTAGTCTTTCGTACAGAATGTAAAAAATTGTACATCTCAAGAAGATTGGGGAAAACGTTTAGCAGGAAACTTAATTCACAAACCAGATTAAACTTTGATATGAGAAAGCATAAGGCAGGAACAAAAGCAGCTACATAAGATGTGACCATAGGTTCACTAGAAACAAATGAAGGACCTATATTCAGGGAGGACACGTTTTTGGGAAGGGGGACAGCGATTTGCGAAATTGAGAAGAAATTAAGAAATAATAGATAGTAAAATCAGAGTAGTGAAGTACTGAGTGCAAATTATTCATTGAAACCGAATTTTAATTAGGACACTTTGCTACCATCAACAGCTAAGATAGGAAGTTAACATGACACGAGCATCAAAATTAAGAAAGGAACTGGAAACGATAAGGTTGGGCTTACATTTGATAGCGGGTCAGAATAAAAGTGCCTCTCGCCGCGTGTGAAACTTACAAATGTGTGCCGCGGCTTGTGAAACTGAAAACTGCTTAACTGATGGATGCATATATCCAGTGAGGATTGAATCTGAGTAACTGCGTCTGCAAACTGAGTAAATGAACTGCGACTCACTGAGTCTGGAACTTAGACGTGCGTGGGGCGTGTAGATCTTGAGACTGCTTCTTACCGCGTGTAGAACTAAGAAATGAGTACTGCAAACTGTCTGCCCCAGCCGAGCAAACGCTTCCATATATATTAAATTCAAATCAATAATCGTTGGCTTAACGACGCCAAGGGGTCACACAGCCATGCGCAAGTTTCGCGCCTATCTTTAAAGGTTCAAACATACTCATACCATTGGCTGGCTTAATATCACCTGTCCCATGTGCCATTTTTTGAAAGGTAAAACTATTGTTGACATTTACTAGTTTAAAGGAAAATATAGGCTGCCTGCCGAGTTCAAAGACCTAACGAAGTTAAAAATCCTTGGGTTTATTAATCCTGCAAAAGCAGTTGTATTATATGTAGCATCACACTCAACTCTTGGGTTTATTCTCCCTATTGTATATAGTTTTATGGCTTTCTTGGTTTCCCAAACTACCGTAACAGAAAACACCAAAGAACTTTCTCTTTTGCCGACATTCAATTCAAATGGTAGCGTTATGCCATATTGTACATATATTCATCTTGATATTTGCATCACTGATTACAATACATGAAATATTATGATAGACTTGCAACATATGGGGGTAGGTTTATAAGTTTCCGGCCTAACCATTTTCTAGGTATGATAAAGACAAAATATACATTTCACATTTCAATATAGATACCCTCTTCTCACATTGATACACTTCTCACATCTTTGAATTAACATTTCAATCCTCCCTCCAAAAAAATAGTCAGAAGTTTTGTCTGCAAAATGGGCATAACCTTGCATCCATCACTTATTTGCAACACTTAAATTTCCTTCCTCGAAGGTCTTTCTTGAGTTTTGAGAACAGGAAAAGGTCACTGGGACCTAGATCTGAGTTTTAGGGGGGATGTTCGATCTGCTTGAAGCCACATTTCTTCACAGCTTCCTTTACAACAAGAGCTGTGTGCACAGGCGCGTTGTCGTGAAGAAAGCGCACACCACCACTCAGTTTTCCTCGCCTTTTCTCTTTAATGGAAGCATGTATTCTGTGCAGTAGGCCAAAATAGTACTATATATTACCTGTGGTGTTCCCCTCCTTGAAGTCAATGAAGGGTATTCCTTCACAGTACCAAAAGATTTTGGCCACGATTTTCTTGGTTGACTGAGTGACCTTAGCCTTTAGAGGTAGTTCTTCGCCAGGTTTACGCCACTCCATTGATTCTCTTTTGGACAAGGGATCATAGTAGAGGACCATAGTTTGATCTCCTATAAAATGGTTTGCAGAACTTCTCTCTAGTTGCCATTGCAGAGCTTCAACAATGCCCGACAACACATGACTCGTTGCTGCTTTTGGATTGAGTGAAGAAGTCTAGGTACCCAATTTGCACTAACCATATTCATGTTTAAATGTTCATAAATAATTCAAAGGACTGTTGTTTTAGAAAGACTCAACCTTGCTGCTATTTCTGTAACTTGGAGTCATAATTTATTCTTCCACAAGAGAGATGTTTTCAGGAATGAGCACCTCCAAGGGCCAACCTGCACGCTCTTCGCCTTCAATGCTTTCTCGACCCATTCGAAAAAGTATGGCCCATCTTTTACAGTATAAGAGGAGAACGATTTCCCATTTATACCGTTCAATCGCTATTTAATTTCATTTGGAGTAAGTCCTTCTTTTGTGAAGAACTTAATAGCAGTTCGAAACTCCATCTTTTACAAATAGCCTTCTTTACGCAACTGTATCTGAACAACTGAACACAGCGGAGGGGAAGTTATAGCTGCAATTAGCTACTTAACAGATAAGGGTTTTGTGAAGTTGATAATCTTTATCGGCGAGGCCGGAAACTTACGGACCCTTGTATATATTTTATTATATTTATATTCCAGTGGGGCTGAACCGTAAGAACTGTTTCAAGAGGAGGATCGTCATTGGGCTCTGCTGGCAGATAAGAGAGAGGACGAGAGAATAGATAAATTTCTGAGAAAAGTGAGAAAACTCAAGACTGAAAAGACCGATAACAGGATAAAAGGAAGCAAATTCAGTAAATTCCCTGAATGTGGCATTTCTAATGTCAATTCTTTTTATATTATTCTTTCTTTTGTTTATTTATTTTTGACTTTTTGTATATTTTATTACAAAATATCTAATATTTAATATAATAATTTCTATTAAACCTGGTGTATCATAAAAGCCATTGGACTAATGCGCCTTTTGAGACTGTATATTAATAATAGTAATGGAATAAATTTTCTTCTTCCGCTAATACTTGCGAAACGTTCTTAATCAGCGTTAATATGGGGTTTAATAATTTCATTTTTGCTCTTATTGCAGAATTGTTCCACATAGCTTGTGCAGTTAACTTTGCTGAGTAAAAACAAAATGTTGTCAGAGATAAGCCATGCGCTCACCGCAAATGATGCACACTTGAGAGCGGATACGCGAGTAAAAGCACACCCTTTACCTCCAGCATGACATTAAATAACAGCCGTTACAATGGGTTGATACGTTTAATATAACAACGTTGGAAAAAATATAGTTTAATATGAAGAAATTTTGAAAATTATCTACACAATAATTACGTTTCATATATTAAATTATTCGCTTTGCTTTTCATAAACGTACGCAAAATGGGGCATATTAAATAATTCTGGGTAGAAGGAAATAGAACGCGTATATTGTGGGATTTCTTTGTATTTTTTACAATAGAGTTTTAGATAGAGGTAGTATATTGAATTTTGAATCTCTTAAACGTTTTATGTAGAATACAATGGGAATCATCATTTTATAAAGAAAATACGAGATTTGGAGCAAGGAGAAAAGAATGGTTACTTCATATATAATAAGGATCCTAATCGTTAAGTAAGTCTCAAAAGAACCATGTGTAAAATTAATATTAACTTAATTGGAAAGCAATAAAAGATCTTTTTGTACTAAATATTAATAAATATTGCTGATACTCATTACATGTTAACAAAATGGAAACTTAAATTAAGTAGTACATTCAAGGCGTCAGCTTGGAACTTAACCCAACAACAATATGAAGCAATTCACTCCAAAAATCACGTTCCACTTACAATACGACTTGAAGCCAGCATCTATGGCGAAACTCCCAGAACCAACATTAGCATAAGCCTCGGGAAGTCTGTACCGTGTTTCAGGCAGAAATTTCAGCAATCATGACCTGTATGCAAAATGGCATAGAGAAGAGCTACTATGGGAAAAACATTATGATCCTCTGGGATAGTCAAGCTGCACTTAGAGCACTTAACTCTCACCAATTTAATTCCAAGTTAGTATTAGATTGCTTTCACAAACTGATAGCCTTGTCAGATAACAACTCTTTTGAATTGAGGTGGGTGCCTGGTCATAGAGAAGCGACAGGGAATGTAGCAGCGGATAAACTGACCAACAAAGAAGCATCTAGCACCCTAATAGGACCGGAAACATCCTGTGAAGTTAGTAAGGACAACAATTAAATTATGGGCCAGAGAGACACATAAAATACGATGGTCCAATTGCCCAGGACAAGCCCTTGGGATAAACCTTGTCAGTGGGCCTAATCCCGCACTCGCCAGAACGCTCCTGATGTTGGGAAGGAAAAAGTTAAGTACAGCAGCGGGATTAATTACTGGACATGGTCAATTTAGGAAACATCTCCAGAAAATGGAACTCATTCAGGAAGAGCCCATGTGTAGACTTTGTGACCAATCTCACGAGACTGCGAAGCATTTACTTCTCGAGTGTGAAGTCCAGGAGAGAAGATATCAACTCTTCAGTCCACAACCATATCTTAATATGGATGATCCCCTTATAGGAAATAAGTTTCTGGATCCCATCAAGAAGACAGAATTTGGGATACCATAAGGGACTTGGGGGGTGGCACAAAAAGTCTATGGCTGAAGTGAGGGAGTTCTCCAAAACTCTCACCCCCTACGATACTACCACCAACAGTACCATTACCACTACTATTACTACTACAAAAACAATAATACGGCAGTTTATTTGGGGACGAAATGCCTCCTAGTGCATTATTTCTGTCTCCGATGGCTTCATACCGAAGGACCAACATTAGGTAACAGAATGCACACAAAATATTTCCAAGAAAATTACGTATTTATGTATAATTATGCGGTATATAGGTTATAATTAATAGCTTATTATTTAATTTATGAATGCTACCCATGTATCATTGTTTTCAACATTTTATTAAAAATCCATCTCTGCAACCAGTTTCTGCACTCACTGAATAATGTGTTTAAATTACGTTAATATTTAAATAAGGCTAAATATAATGTGAAATTTAGCAAAATCTAGAAACACAGTTTATGTTTCACAGTTAGTTAACATCAAGATCTCATTATAATGCGGGATTTCCTACCGGTCCCCAAATAAGCCTTCCTGTAAAAGTACCAGCAGAAGAAACACCTTACTTTTGTACCCTTATAGGGAAGTAATCTTGTGTTTCAATCTTTTATTGCGCATTATAATTTTTTTTTTTTTTTTTTGTAAAATAATGACAATTGAAGTACTGTCCTGCAACTATGAGAACAACCCAGGGAGCAGCGCCAGCCCTGTTAGATACCTAGAAGCTATAACGACGGTAAAGGCATGCAGGCAATTAATGCTCTGGCAACAATATTAAAATCATAGGAATGAACATAAATAAAATTGGTTAATAAAGAGTAATTCTTGCTCGCACCTGAGGCCCTCTGTGGATCAGCAGTGCTGTAACACTTATTGCCATTAAACACGAAGTTGACTTAGCATCAACCATACAGTGTAACTGAACTCTGCGTAAATAACAGCAGATTTCTGCATTGCAGCCACAAACTCTTAACTCCACGGTTTATGCTGATATCTTGCTCCCAAAGGAATTGTTCTAACTCAACCGATCAGACTGTGGAAAGCATTCAATAAGCCATTGAGAGGAACGCTCTCATCATTCAAGCTCTTAGTTTGATGAGCTGAGATCGGCAGTTTAGGAAGTTTTATGCTTTGCACTGCTTCGTGAAAGTTGTGCAGTTTGGAAAGCAATGTGAGGCTGTGAACAATAAAACTGGCCATATCCTGTTTAGTGATAACATTTGTGGTGCTGTGTCACGCATACCTACTCGTAAATGTCACATTTGGAGAGAATCGCCAGAATCGCACATGTGACTTAGATTCATAAATTCATTCATTTTTTACATATCCTAAAATTACAGCCACATTCTTCTGTTATGTTGCAGTAATTTCGAGACTATAGCTATGGCAGATATCATTGTTGACTTGACTTCCAACAAGGATTTCAAAAGATGTCATTATTTGACAACAGTAAATTTCTTTGCTTGAGAATTAACTAAGGGAACAGTACAAGTACCAAAATGTAAGAAATTGCATTAAAAAAAGCAACTGCACCTATTTTGGGTGACATGTTTAAAATAGAATTTCTGGTCTCAGTGGATTGTTAGGACGGTGCTTTTAAATGGATGTGACTATTCAATTGAACAAAATCAGCAGTCTCCATAAAAGTTAATTTTTCTTATTTCTACTCGGCTCCGTCTTCGATTCACAACCATAGCGCAGCTGTTCCCGGGTACGTGTTGTTATTCGTTTATTATTTGGATGGCATACATCAGTGTTTTTACGACACAACGTGGCTTTATGTACAATTCATGTTGTTAACTCAGTGTTAAAAGAATCATAGAACCAAATTTTTTTACCACACAGTTGAATCTGTTACTTATGTAAATAACATACTAACACTTTTTAAAAAAAAAATTAACCGACAAAAGCGTGATCATGCATTTTTTCAGCAGGTCTCTGCCACTGCTCACACTGCGAATAATTCCACGAGAGGAATTCACAATATTTCCACTAGACAGAGTTATTATTAGGATTATGGGCCACTTGGTCCCCCGATTTAACAACCTGCAACCATTATCTCTGAAGTAAATTAAAAAATGCCGTGTACAAGACGAACACACAAGAACTAAAAATGATATTCGTCATGAAATTGTCTGAATTTCTCAAAATTAACTTCAGTTATGAATAATTTCCTAAAGAGATGTCAATAAAGTTTGAAGAGTATGTTGTTATGTTGTATTGTTTTACCCTTCTGCTAATCACCGGGACCCGGCTGGCCTGCTAACCAGTTCACGCGCGGCGCGCTCGCCCATAGGCAAAACTCTCCGGGGGAAAACAAAACTGATCGCATGGTAGTTTGCAATTGCAAATGCTTGTTTTAATTTTTATACATTTATGATAACCAAAAACATAATCTCTTTGTTTCAATATAAATAGGAAATTAGTATTATTAAACGAAAAACTATAAAGAAAATATATCATATGCCTTTTTTATTTTTAGTTTTTCACTTTAGAATATTTATTACTATACCATTTATTTTGGAAACTAAGATGATTAATTTACTTTTTTGTGTTTGAGCATTTATGCCTTAAAATTAAAATACATCTTGTCTATTAAAATATATAAAAATATATTATTGCCGTATGTTAAAAAAGAAATTTACTTTGCAAAAAAGGAAAGAAGGAAAAGATAAAAAGAGAAAAATTAGTTAAAGCTAGATTCAAAGTTGGGATTATTCGTTTTTGTTCGTTATATTTTCAGCGCATATAATGCTGGCTGGACACACAACACTAACATACTACAACCGAGCAGCTAATGAGAAGGATTTAGTAAACAAGGCACTGTAACGTAAAGGACTTAAGTCATACCTATGCATCATATGTTGAACCATTGAAATGTACAGCTCAGCTCACCATATAGTATTTACTATCAGCTTAATGAATTGCAATAGTTAAAATATTTCTCCAACAAATAATTTATTTTATATTACTAATTATGCTTCCTTTTCCTCAGTTCACAGCACTCTACTCACTCAATCCGAGGGTTGCGAATTCTTTTTATTTTATTGTTTTATAGTTCTGGAGTTTCTCCATCTTATTGCTAACGAATTCGCAGTCCCAGATTCATTTTGCTAGGAACATCAGCACGGTCGCTTCATCGTGTCGATAGAATGATACAAAAACAAAAAAAGGCCAACATTTAATTGAAATTCAAGTGGGGAAAGCGATCCGAAATGGGAGCAGCACTTGCAGGTTTTATTATCGGGCATATATCCAATAGAAACTGGTTTATATACAATGCTGTCCGACCTAGCTGCTACAAAGACAAGGCCATCGGTTTTCAATGTGGGATACGGGCATAATCGTCCCCAATAAAACAAACCAAACAACAGGTGACTACAAGTTACTCGTGTCATAAGCATCGCTTTGTAACAGCGCTCGCTCTCTGCCACGTCAAATGGAATGGTTGGTCAAAATGGAAGGACTGCATAGTATTGACAGCCTTTCCCAGTAATGTGATTGGTATACTATAATCTGTCTGGGTTACTTGGACTGTTTGTAGTTGCAGTGCCGGATTCAACGGGAGGAACGGGTTATTTCAAGCTCACTGAAGTCATAAGAACTGCTTTGTACTTCACAAACGGCAGTGCAAGAGCGTATATTGACGCCATTCCCTTCAGCCTGATAGGTGAGCTTTGTGTTAAGTAGTTTGGACTGGAGGGCATGAAACGGAATATCTTTCACATTGGTAGATTAAAATTGTCATCGTGTATACAAAATAACATGAAAGGGGTTAGTTTCTAATCCTACTAATGCTTTATACATCCTGAAAATTTTCAAGTGTGGAATTTAAGATTTGGTTTCCTTTATCATGCTTTTAAAACTCAAAACCTGCAGTTATTTGTTTACACGAGGGTTACTAGTGTGAATATATGATTTTTTCTTTTTAACTCTACACAGTGCCGATACAAAAGTATAAAAAAAACCACTTTTCCTTTATTGCACCTTTTTAAAACAACCAATGAACTTCTGAGCAACATTAACATACACTTAGCACCACTGCGACAGCTTTGAAGACTGAAACGAGAACGAAATTCAGATTTAGTGCAAGGTTAACGTTAAGTACATTGCAATGAGGACAGCCGCTGGGCTGCAACCTCAACTTATGTGTCATGTTGATTTGGTTTATTTACAAGTGCTCTTTAACATCTCAGGTCATCAGCGTCCTATTCAATTCAGGGCGCGAAATGGCCGATACATTTTGTTCAGAGGCCTCTTCTTTCAGGTTTGAGGTTCTTTACGTGCTGTAAATGTATGACAACTGGTTTCAGAGCTTCCCTTTTGAAGGAAGCTATACTTAGAATTTTTACGCCCGAAAAATATCCATCGGCCCTGGCCGGGATTGAACCCGTGACCTTAGGTCTGCTAGGCAAGTGTTGTTATTACTAGACCACCAGGAGCCATGTATATATTTATATTTTGTGAAATCATTTTTGCAGAATTGTTTTAAACATACTATCTAATAAAAGTTTAGATAAATTTTTAAAAAAAGCGTTGGATAGTGTATTATTTTAAGGTTTAACTTTTCACAAGCTTTTACCGCAATGTAAACAGAATCACAATGTACAATTCGCATCTTACTGGGAATTATTTCCAAGTCCTGAAGCAACTGCAAGAACTGTTGAAAGTGATTCTGATCACTTCCTGAGCAAAAATTGTCATCCCGAAAACAAAAATCAAACTTCCTAAATAGTAAGGATTAATATGCAGTTCCGAAGAACTTGCATGGAACTATAACACAACTTGCAGAAGCGAGAAGTGCCTTATTTTCCCTCTAACAGTTCGTGTTTGACCTCTTCATAGTTTCGCGACATTTCCTATGTTCTCAAATTTCGCATTGCTTAACACGTTGGGATTGAAGCCCGGAAACTTCTTTTCAAAGTCCGCTGTCGCCAATTTTGTATTCTTAATCCTTTATCACCAACATTGTAACATAAAAACACGTTAAAAAGTAATGTATTTGGTAGGAAGAGAGTAGAAATTTCATGCTCAAGGGTTGACCGTTTGTACTTATGCCCCAAATGGGACATCTTCGGAAAGAAAGAATGAGATAAGGAAGCAACCGTTCGGCCAGTGATGTAATGTTGTTTCCAAATAGAGCACTCCGAGCCCGAAGGAGCTGTCCTTCAAGAAAGTCCAGTCCCTCGGAAGGGCAGCTTACTTGCCAAAGCGCAAGCCATTGCAACATTGTACACAGCACCAACCAATCTCGCTTACCAATTTACACCTTACAGTCAGAACCAATGGAATGAGATCAATGAAACGAAGTAAAAGAGAGAAAATGAGGTGGAAAGGTCCTACGTGAACAGTGGAAACTACGAGAAACCCAAGGTCAGGGTGGCTGATCTGACATTAAGGGATTTACCGCCACTGGTGGCCGAGGTCGTTAAGCTGCGGACTCTTGAGCGGGAGGTCTGGGGTTCGAATCCCGCCAGGACCGTCCTCCCTGATTGAATTTTTATTTTCCAGGTTTTCCTCGGACCTCATAAATGGCAAATGGCGGTGAGGTAACCTAAACTTAAGCCTGGAACGTTTCCTCCCTTAAAAAAAAATTCTTTCCTAGTATTAAATTTCTTCTCGTGTATCATCAGTGTCCACAGCCTGTGGTGCCTCAGTAGCAAAAACGGGCGTTAAACACCGTTAAAAATAAATCAAGGGATTTGAACCTGGGAGTCTCCGAATGCGAATCCCAAACGTTACTGTCTGAGTCACCTGCTTTTCAAGGAACACTGCAACAATAATAATCGAACGCCATAGCTGCCAATTCTACCCCTTATGTGTTAATGCGTGAACTAAAATAGCACTAAAAACGAAATTTACTCACCCTGGCTCTCACTCTTTATGAATATATACAAGAGTCATGCAGAAAGCGTAGGTACGTGTAATGTTTATATATGACCGCACTGTATTTGTCATTTCTGAGTCCGCAGGAAGAAAATTACTTGACATATACTGTCAAAGATGAGGTTTCTTAACTGAAATTTTCAGCTATGGTTTCTATGGGTTAAAGAAAGTTAAAAACCAAAACAACATTATGAAATCAAAGAATGCTGGTTTTCACGGTCAGTGTCAGTAGTACAAGATAAACTTGCCTGGTTCTTCAGCTGTCGTCCGCTAGAATTCTTCAATTTTACAGACATATATCGAAACGCTGACGAGAATGCTAAGGCAGCATCACTAGAGATGTCTGAAATATTCAAGAATTCCAGTGGACAACGCTGTAAGTGTATCTGTACACTTTGGAACATACTTTTAAGGAATTCACTCCTTCACTTACCACAGTTGGAAACTGGCGAGAGTTTAATAGAGCAGGGGAATGGCTGTAAAACGAAACTCTGCTGTAATCCACTTTAATTTGGTTATATTCAGATTAGAGGATAGCCTAAGCATGAATTAAATGTATCTTTAGCATAAACCATCCCTGAAAAGTGTGATGTAGTAAGTTGCCAGCGAATGCAGGAAAGGGAGTAGCCAAATATCCCATATCACAATAAAAGAAATAATTAATTTTGGAAGTGGCGTTGCAAGTGAGGACAAAATTTATTTTGAATCCACAAGGCCTATCTGGAGGAAGTAATGACGTACTGATAAAAACCATGGTTTTCATCTACCAGCATAACTTCATTTCCTTTAGTGCTTAGATATATCCTGATAACAAAAATACAGAATCTTCAGGGCGAAAGCTGATTATACCTTCTCCATGATATAAACGCATTTTTTAAAGTTATAAATGTCTTCCATTTGTTCGGCAACGAAAAAATACATATAGAACAGATATTACTTATCAAGAATGAAAACCGTGTAGTTTTCAAAACGTGAACGTGCTTACATTTTATTTTAAAAGAACATGCTCGAAAATGCTCATCGATTGCCGTGAGACCAGCGTTGTAACATCTAACCACACGTTTGTAACTCCTATACAGAAATGCCCAATATTAATGCTGTGGTTTTAAATGTGTTGACTATTTTATTAGCCCCCGGGGTAGCTCAAGTGGTTAGGGTGACCACATTTGGACGGCCATGTTCGACTAGCAGCGAGAGATTTCTCCTAATCTGTCGTGTCCTGATTGCCCTATATTTATTCAGTCTTCTATTCAAACGAGTACCTCAGTTTTTTTGTTGTAAAAGTATAACCTTGGGGTTAGAGGTACTTTCTTGTAATGTTGACTCCAGGGAGTCTTCCTAACCTATCCCAACCTAACCTAATTTAATTTAACCGATCCTGCTTCATTAACTAATACCAACGTCAAAAAAGGTTCCGTAATTTACTTGGAAAATGATCAGGTAATTCCTTCTTCAATACAGCTCTATTAATGAAGAAACAGAGAGAAATGGGTGAATACATCATATTGATAGAAGTAATATAATGGATAATATTACGTTTCCAAAGCAGACAATAGAATAACAGACTACAGAAAAATTAAATGTAGGGCGGCCTATAAAGAGAGGGACAGATTTACTGTGATGGCGGAATGGTCCAAGTGCCTAAACTTTGAGATAAAGAAGTTGCAAGTTATTATTTTTTTTTTCGAATTAAATATTTGAACGACAAAAACATAAAACTGGACCCTACATCAGTCGCAATGTTTGCCGTAAATATTTACCGCCTTTGAGCGGGCTGTGTAGACGTGCACGGATCTACCTATTACGGACAACCAAACCATACCGAGAGCGTTGCAGAGAAAATGGAAGACTCGTTGTTTCTAACTTACAATGAATTATTTTTAAGAATTTTATCTTTTGCTTGAATCCGTAAGCTACATTGTTTTAGATGCTGAGTTTTCTTTTATAAATCTTACCAACTCGATCCCTTAATTCTTATCTTAGATCTTCTAATTCCATGGTAACACAGGGCACTTCGTAATGCCGTTTTCACTTTGTTATTGCTCTAGATGCTGAACTTCAGCAAAGGGGAAAAAAAAAAAAAAAAAAAAAAGCAAAGGCCTTAAATATTCGACACTTTATTTGCAAGTGAAACCGTTGGGGAAAAAAGTTTCGAGCGACCTCATAATTTTTGTCAGAGCGCGATTTTCTCTTGTTTACTGGCTGGGGAGATGTTATTGAAGGAATATATTCCTCTTCACTGCAGCTGACGCAGAAGACATGGCGTGAGCTAAACCAGTAGAAAAGGTTCTCCATTTCTTTTTTCGCCAGCACTTGACATGCATTCTTAGTGGAGTTTCCTTAAACAACGGACAAAAGACTGACCTACTTTTTGTTCGCATATTCCATGTACTACACGGGCAAAGGCGAGCTTTCACGTAACGCTGTTAATAACTCAAATTTCAGGAAAATTTGTACTTAATGGCTGCAGTCTACTTATGCAGGTTGTGTTGTAATACTCTCGTCTATCTTCGAAAAGAATTTATATAAAGAATGCCACTGCACCCAGGAGGTTTAGAACATCCGCTAGTAAATCTAAGGAGGCAAGCCTTTTGCATATTCATTCGGAAGAAGCAAGAACTGCCGCACAAAGGACATCGGACCACAAACATGTAATTGCACTAAAGGAGGGGGTAGCAGCTGGACAGCAGTGCACGCAGAGTTAGTGATACCTAATTGTCACGCAAGACACTTTGCAGTCTACCAGTGGTGTTCGTGATACAAACCGTCTTAAAATAGAAATCACTACTTTCATACAAAAGGCTATAAAATTGTTACCATTCTCTCTCCAAGCCAGGGCAAATTACTGTCGCAAATCGATAAGTTTCTCTGAAATGCGTCAAAACATAGCACCAATGCCACTTCTCCGTCTCTAAGCACAGCTTGATATGTTTGTTACGAAGTCTTCATTTGATTCTTGGCTCTCAGTTCTATTATGAGCAAGCGCTTCTTATAGAGGCACACAGTAAGCCCTAAAGTGTGACCATATGATGGTTTGGTAACGACAACAATTGTGGGGTAAGGCTCGTGTCAACACTGCACTGTCACGCACACTTCGCTTGGATGAAACTAAAACTTCAGAAAATGCCTTTTAATGTACTAGTCGACAATAATTCAAGCAAGGTATGATCTCTGGGGTAGATAAAGAAATCTATACATCTGTAGAAGAGTGGGCAGGAGCATAACTACATGGCACCCAATCTCTTTTGTCAAGACATACTTTTCGACGTTCTCTCATAACTCTCGTATTTTATGCATAAAAGGCTGGTTTCAACGGAACTCTTCTAATTTATCTGTTGGAGTATGCATTAAGCCTTCTGCAGTCAATTTAAAAACAGTCATGCATTTTATGAATCTTTCAATCGGTTTACCCCCACTGACGTATGGTAATATCACAACAAATTGTGACATGTGTGTAATATCTGTCGTTTCGTTTCGAAATATGTCCTTTCTAATTCTTTTCTATTCTCATTCCTGTAGACAAGACGTTTCTCACTTCACACGCTGTCAGCCAAGACGAAGAGGTTGTTTCAAACCATAAAATAAGTTTTTTTTTTTTAATTTTGTGCCGTCTTGGTGAGTAAGCTGCTATAGTTTTCAGTTGATGCGGTCCAAATCATTTAACTCCCCACTTAACAGTTAGATGAAAAAATGGAGTCTTCATTAAAACGTCCACTTTATTCATTGCCACAAACAAGATACCCTTTTTTGTAATTTAATAGTAAACAATGTAAAAATCAACTGTTAACTGACAAAAAGCTAGGAAGCACCCCAATTTAAAACAAAGTGCGAAGACCACTCCTAGTCCAGTTATTTGTGGTGTCAGTAACCCCTGAATATCTGGTTCCTAAGAAAAGAGAGAATACCGAGCGCTGGCCATGGGCCGTCTTCTTGTTGGCTCAAGAGAACGCAGAAATAAGCAGGGGAAGGGCAAACATAAGTCTTTGTAAATCATTCCAAGCGTAAATTTTCTGGGCTGGCGCATGTTCTCCCCTCGCTAACGGAGGACCTGTATGCTACCGCTACTACAGTCGAGAGAAAATGCGCGTAAGATACAATTTACAACTAATTGGTTATACATAGCAGTTTTCTTAATTTTTTGTTTTAAAAGTTGACCAGAAGAAGAGAAAATATTAAACAATAATGATAGTTTCTTTGAGGGGGCCACCCCTGCTGTACATACTTAGAAAAAATGAAACATAATGTCACTGTGTTTCAGAATTTCCTCTCCTAAAATATATACAGGAACTGGACGTAATATATGGAGGGTTCTCCCTTTAGGGAATTGCTATCCACTATGTTGTTAGATGACCAACTGTAACCATTATTATATTAAATACATTCTGATAGCGATTTGTATTGTCGTGCCAGTCAGCTATAAAGCTGGCGCTGTAAGGAAAAAAAACTGATTATGTGAGTGAAGAAAATATTTCATTATTACTGTTAGGTATGTAATTTTTAGAAACACTTAAAGCATGTTTTATTTATCATTTTCTTAGAATGAATGACCGATGTTATTAAACTACGCTTAATACTCTGCCCAAAATGAAGAGATGTAGAGTTCCAATTACATGGTCCCCACGTTGGAAGCACTTTTGTAAGTTAGTGTAGGTTTTAATTGCAGTAGGGCCAGCTCTTTATGCAGACGTGGGAGGTAGGACTTTTATTTGTGATTTATGCAACCGATGACTGTGGCTATGCTAAATTTTCATAAACATTAGGAGTTGGGAGCATACTGAAGTTTTATCAGATACTATCTAGAGACGTACAATTTTTACCTTTAATTTTAAGGGGCTCCAAAAATTGTCAGCATGATGAAATTTTCAGACGTTTTTCAATGTTCAAGAAGTATATTTTGAAAAATTTAAACTAAATGCTTTGGAAAACCTGTGGGTATATGCAGTACATTTATAAATACTGAAATATGTCTAAATTATTCTAGTAGTAGTTAAGAATGCTCAATCTCATGGAACTGAAATATTCTAAACTTTATTGTTGATACCTGGAATTTTTGTTTTTAATCACACAAAATGCATGTTTTCACAAGATCCAATTCACTATTTTGTTTCAAATTTTCAAAACATATATATGTTTAATATTACTATTTAATTTAACATGAACTCTTTGATCAAATGATTTTGTCCAATTTACCTATAGAAAAATATATAGTGTAGTAAATATTCGTTACATATAAAAACATTGCTCTAACGAAAATGCAAATAAAATAATTCCTGTAACAAATTCAGCACCTGAATTCTCCCAGATTTTGAAAAAAAATATTTTCTTAGTTTAACATTGGAGATATAGAGCATTCTATAGCCCCTTGTTTCATATATGTGTGTTAAAATGGGTACTTAAATGTGAAAAGATTACATCTCCCTCTATTAGGAATCTCAAGTTCCAACCTGGGGAGATGGTGTCTTATATTAAATCTGGCATAGTTATCTCATACGATTTGCTGAAAATATATCAACTTATATCTTCCTAATCTCCGTTATTTTTTAGACAGTTTAGGGTCAATTCAATAAAAAATCTTCCCATATTAGGTGCAGTTCCCATACCTAATTTAATTTTAAAAACTGTTTGGGAAACTGTTTGTTTTTTGTGGCATTACCGGTACTAAATGGTGTCGGTAGCAAAAAACAAACGAAGCGACAAGTTCGCACCATCCAGTACAGAGTTGGTCTGATTCATAACTCAAGAAAAATTTCCCTGTGGACTGCGGTATTCACCGTTGTGTGCAGGAATGTGGGACCAATAATATGCTTCACTGTACATCTCGTGCTATTTTTTATTTGGTTGTTACATACACGTTATGAGGATTCTCATTATATTCTGGAAATGCACTTGCACACTTAGGTGAAACCAACCTCTTCACAGAACTAGCGATGTATGTTAAATATCTGTTGGAACAAATGACAGCAATAGTTTCTCCTGCCGATGGGGAGGTTTCAATTCTGGAACAGCAATAGCAATCTGCAGAGACTTTGCTTTGTAGGTGCTTATTGACATGTGTCAGACCTTCTCCTTTGTGGAATTTCAACAATGCTCTAATGTTTTCCAATTTCTTCACTAGAACGGAATCATATGATTTATTTGTTTAAAAAAAAACAGGAAGAAGAAAGAAAGAAGGGGACAAACGAAACATTTACAGAAAAAAAAAAACAACATAAGAGGTCAACGAATTCTAATACGTTGGATACCTGTTTACGAGAAACCTAAATGAGGAAATTCCGTGACTCAAGTCTACAATAAATCACAATGAAGCAAGTTAGGGGCATATAGAAAATATTTGAATATGACAAAAAAATAATCACCTAGAACAGAGCATTAGAATGGTCAGAGCGAACAAAGCAGGAAAAAATCGCAAGTAAACTGAAGTGGATCTTGCAGTTATAGAGATGCACACTAAACTACATCGTACTAGAAGAAACCAAACGGTACGATTGCAGGAATGAGAGCAGTAACACTTGAAATAAATATAATACAAGTGTCACCAAGCTTTATTCTTAAACAATGCTTAAAAGATATCAAGAATGGACTATCCAAATGGGAGGAAAAGCGAGTGGAGGTCAGAAGTTGGTGGAAACGAAACGAGAACATTCTCGACCAACTGCGCAGGATGGATGAGGACGTACAGACACAAATAAAATTTAAAAATGTCCAGACAGCCCTGTATTGCCAAATATATAAGATAACGCAGATACTGAAACTTCAGGAAGACATTAACATTAGGGGAATAAACAAAATCCAATTGTCCTGGCAAGGTTTAGGTACTTAAATGAAATATTACCCACAGATATAGAACATAGAAGATAATAATAATAATGAACACAAATTATCAGAATTTGCCCAGTAAAGGAAGAGTAGATAAAACATCTTATAGAAGTGTACGCCAGTAATAATGAAGGACAAAGGAAGGACCTGCTAAGAAAACATATTTTATTGTATAAATATTGTATAACATGTGTATGAATTTCATTGCCGAAGGGCAGAAAATGAAAACTAAAGTTACAACTGCTACCACTACCATTACACTAATACACTAAACAGAGAATTTTGCTGCGGTATACGACCCCCAGCTGTAACTAACTTTCTTTGGTATGCAGTTCTCTAATATTTGCGGACATTAAATACGCAGTATTTCACTGTATACAGGTTCATACTGTATTGCACGCACTGTACTGCCGCAGCACAAAAGGTAAGCACGATGACTATTGACAAACCCAGCACGATCGACTAGTCGGTCCTGATGGTGTAGTGGTAACCATACTTGCCTCCTAAACCCAAGATCACGGGTTAAAACACGGTAGGGATCGATGGATTTTTTCGGGCGTAAAAATCTTAAGTATGGCTTCCTTTGGAAGGGAAGTAAAGCCGTGGGTCCCGTGTCGTACCTTTACGGCACGATAAAGAACCTCAAGCCTGAAAGAATAGGCCTCTGAGCAAAATTTGTCGGCCGTTTCACGCCCTGAATAGAATGGGACGCTGATGACCTGAGAAGTTAAACAACTGGCGTAAATAAACAAAACAAAAAAAAAAGTGGGATATGCCACACTGTTGCCGAGGTTAGTGATCACGTAGCCGGCCTTCACGAACTAGCGAGTGATGCCGCCATTTATGTCCTTCCATAGCCATGCTTCTCGCGCACCAAGGTACGTCCATGTCAAATTCCACTAAATTACAATTAGGTTCATTAGTTTGAAATATATAAGGGAATATCAGGAGCCCAGAGCAAAATAAGCACCAGTCAAAACGTACTGTACAACGCAAGCATACACAGAGAGAATGTTGTCAAATTCAGTTAAGTTATAAAAAAATTAGGAATAGCTTTGGTCCTATCAAACTGTTGAACTGAATATAAATTTCCTCTAATGTGCAGGATGCATAAAAATAGTAGTATAGTATCTCAAACATAGAAATAAATAATGTTGAATCTTTCGTTGTGGTGCTGCAGACATTAACACCAAAGCTACAAATGTACTTATGGATGGTCAAGTGGAGTAAAAATAGAATATCTTATTTAAACAAAATAATTTATTCTGTCAATTGCATGCCATAATATTGATTGAATTCAAATGCAGTACTTTTTCATAAAACTAGATGAACCTACTTATAATTGGGCATCCGCCAACTACATTAGTTTACTTTAACTATCTTGAATACGTCACATCGCAACGTAGCTGACATTGATTATACCAATGCCTGTAGCTGCATATTACAGGGCCCGAGAACATTCGCACTAAACTTCAAAGTAATTAATCCATTTCTACTCATTAATTATTTGTACACACCTGTCGATCTGATGTTTAGTCTGCCTTCTAAGTTGTATGCAACATTTTTTTTTATTCACTTTGGGTTACATATAACAAGGTACAATTTTGTTAGAATTTTATTAATAATGTTCTTTAATTCTTGGTAAAAGGGAATGTCCGGGGTGGGCTACTAATGCACAGTATTTTAATTGTTCATAACACGTTTTTTTTTCATCATTTGCGCTTTTTTGTTGGCTTTCATGTCAAAGGCGTTAAACAGAGGTAATTTTTTGCAGTGTTACATAGCAAATATTGCCGCTATTTGTTGTCAAGCCCAGTATTTATTTTAATTCTTCAAACGTTTGCACACATTTGTAACTCCCTTATCGTTATTTAAAAAGTTAGAACTCCATTGATTTATTTCGTAAGCAATATTTTTTTTATATCTTCGATTATGCATAAATCTGTTCTGCGGAATGTTTAAAGTGCTGCAACGAATTTACGAGAAAACATCTCAAGAGGTCTTAGGTTTTTCTCAAGATACGTTGAGAGGTTAGGTTATCTTTACTGGACCCCTCGAGGTCCCAGGCAAAGTCAAATTGGAGAGGAGATAAACTGTTAATTATTTGCATGCAGTCAACCCCCCTTTCTAAGGCGTTATTGACCGCCACGGGTGGCCGAGGTCGTGAAGGAGGTCTGGGGTTCGATTCCCGCCAGGACCGTCCTCCCTGACTGGGTTTTTTTTTCCAGGTTTTCCTCAGTCCTCATAACTGGCAAATGCCGGGGAGGTACCCTAAACTTAGGCCTGGGACGCTTCTTTCCTTAAAAAATATCCTTTCGCAATATATAATTTCATGAATCATCAGTGCCCACCGCCTGTGGTTGCCTCAGTAGTAAACACGGGCGTTAAGCACTACTAAAAAAAAGGGCGTTATTCGTTTTATTTCGAAATTATAATGAGATCGCCATTTAAAAATATCATCTTTAACGAAACCCTGATCTAGTTTCTTTCTGCTATACACTAAGCAATACACAGTATTACTGTGTATCATTATACCGCACATAATTACCAGGTTATACAAGAGGATGGGGGTATATGCAATATTTCATTGTATGTATACGAGGTTCGTATTTTGAAATATCAGGTTTATACCCCGCAAAAACCTTTTCATTTATTATGTCCAGCTTGATGGAATTTTCATACAACGGTAACTAAAGACCATTGGCAGTATATAACCAGAGGATTGCGGGTTTTGGTCCAGAATGGGTGGGATTTAATGTCTTTTCGTTGTTTCTCTTTTGCCCTCTGTTATATGGGTCATACAGATGAAACATAGACGGATTTATATGCACAGAATATATTTGATCATTAATATTTCTATACGCTTACAAAACACATTTTTAGCCAACCCATACTAAAGTAATTCTTTTAAAACAAAGCACTTATACATTCAGTGCTATACATTTTTTATAACGTTCCGGTGTTACCAACTTTGGTTTAATACGGAATGTGATGGTGATTAATACATTTAAGTGAAAACAAATTATATAATTTATAATGTATTATTTTTTTCATTTATTTCATTACTCACGACGGTTTCTGAACCAGTCCAAAGTGCATAGTAACAATTAAACTGATTTCTAATTTTTTTTTCATAATCAACACATTGGCAACCCTGGAACCATGTCAAGCTGGAGGATACTTAATAGTAGCTTATCCCATCATTGCGTATGCTCAACTACATACTATAGCTTTTTTGAACGAGATATAATTACATTTCTAATTAGTAATTTAATATATAAAGAAAATGTAGTAAAAATAATGTATTTGCAATTGAAGTTACCAGCTTAACAGTTGAATTATATCAACACACAATACTCTTGGTGCATCCATTTTTCAAATTATATATTTTAAAATGTCTCAGAAACATCTGCATAAATTTTCCTCCAACTTTTACAAAATGTACAATAATACATTGGAATTATTTTGAAAGTCTGTCATTTAAAAACCAAAAAGTCATGATTGTAGGAATGTGACGGTAATCCTGGTGGATTTTGTCCAATGAAAAGTGAAGCAGTACAACAGGACCCTATTTCAACATACATATGGTCTAATACATTACAAGTGGACTTTTAACTTGTAGTTATTAGTAAAATTTTGTTCCACAAAGGTTTCTGCTACGCGTGTACTTTACAACTCATACTTGAAAATGTACAAGTGATTTTTCGTTGTTCTATTCCACAGAAGGATTAGTATTAGTAAGGCATTGGTCATTTTTATAAATTTCTCTACAAGTGTAGGAATATCGGTTACTTCAAATACTAGCACAAACTTTATTATCATTTCAATGATTTTGGGAGTCAGTTAACCCAAAGTGTTAAGTATTAGCGAACGTGATAATGATGAGTACGAATATGTATAAAAGTAAATAAGAGTTTGTGCACAATGATAAAGTTAGTTTAAGTGGAATTAAAGTGCAACTTCTGATTGATATTGCAATTATTTCAATTGCACATTTCAGGTCAGTAACTAGTTAATGTATGTTTAAGGTTCTTGTTACATGTAGCGAAAATAATATCTTTTCATTATTCATTCTCATATAAAATAATATCTTTTGACACCATTTACTCCGTTTTTTTATTATAATGAGAACGTGACTGTGAAGCAATATAAATAAATATAAATAATCAAATGGATTAAAAAATGAATGACCGAGAGCAATTGGAAAACTCAATTCTCCTGCCGGCGACCGAAATTGATGCTCCTAAATGTAGCTATAAGGGGCCGTTGTCTCAAAGTGGATTATTGCGCTAAAATGTCGATAAATGCGTGATAAAGTTTTTAAATCATCATATTTGAGAAAAAATACAATACACATTTAGCGGGAATGGCAATAATCCGCTCTGTATATTAAAAAGCCTTAATGAGTGAACATAATCTAATTGAAAGTATGGCGACGTATGGCAAACAGCTGTTCCTCCACCTTGCTCTTATATGACTTCACTTTCAACTTATTACTAATACTTTACCAGTGTTCTTTCGTGAAACAGAAAGTTACAATACCATACTTTGCAAGAACTTGTATTAATACACTTGTATGTATTAGACCATATTTTTCTGGAACAGGGCCCAGGTAATGTAGTGTGGCATCACGTAATGCATAAGATACGGTGCATATGTGGAATTGCATTAGTATCTTTCTGTGTGGGCAAAATAAAAGATAATGATGCTTTATTTTTTTATCAACATGGCCCACTTCTCATGGAGTTTCTTGAAAGAGGAGCAACTATGAATACTTATCTTTAAAGCGTGCAAATTTCTGGAGCTCAATCCCGAGTGACGGCGGAGAGAGCCTAACTCCTCAGTGCCGAAAGAGCGGGACTGGAGCCGCAAACCAAAATGAAAAGTGCATCCGCTTGTAATAACAGTGTAAGTGTTGCATGTATAATTTGTTGTTAAACATAACGTAACTATGCCTTGTCCTACGTAATTTTCTGACTGCAATATGTTGTTCATTATTACAAAACTGGGGTTTTCACTATTTACCATGCGTTGTCTTATTGGAATTCACAATTAATTTACACACACACACACACTAACCTTAACGTTAACCATAGGTTAATCTTAGAAACCGGTAGACTTAGTGGTTTGCTGCGGCGAGCTACGGCCTGATGGCCTACCCTCTTCTTTTAGTAAATATACATTGATAAGCCATTGTGTACTGCTAAGTAGGTTAAACCACCGCAATGGTGACAAATCTCCCTTGACTACATCAGAAAAGAAAACCGTAAATATAAATTTATAATGAACTGTTTCCTTTAACTTCAGCAGGGTAGGAAAAAAAAAAAAAGTTAAAGACATTGACACTCACTACCATCACTCAGTATTTTCAATGCTCTGACCATCTGAGATGTTGCTATGCAAGACTAATTATCTACCTATATCTGTGAAAGCAACACTACCTTCGGCTCTCTCCGCTGCCGCTGGGAAATGGAGCTGCAGATATCTGCACGCGTTAAAGATAAATTGGTGAATGCCCTACGTTATGTCGTAATACTCACGAAGTTGGGGCGGGTGATAAGAGGATTGCTCACGGATGGTGTCGATTAGCACTGCCAATGCTGTTCGCGCCAAACGACGCACTTACCTTACAGCCTAACAGGCAAACGGTTAACTTTTGCAGGACGCTATTCCAGCACCAACTTAAGAGACTTCTACCATTGGGATAAGTGCCTCGGGAAATACGGGCATTACATCTTGCTGAATCAAGGTGATTGTGATTTTACATCGGGTGTTCGTTATTATGAGCAACATTTTAAAACAGTTATGCAATAGAAGTTAATTTATTTCCTCCTACTAAGCATTATGTTTTTTTCCTTAAAAAAAACCTTACAATAAAACATAAAAAAAATCAGCGGTGTATTGATTACGTTTTCTAATATGATACATTATTGTACATACATGTAATATATATAATTTTTTTTAGATATTTCAAAACGTAATATCTAATATTAAAGATGCATACACGAAGGATATGTGCATTATTCCCTTAAGGAAAAATACTGTTTTAAGATGAGCTATGCACTGAAAATTTTACTTCATTACATAGTGAATAGAAACCCTGCCTGATACTTGCAAAATAGTTTAACATTTTAAGACTTTTCCAACTAGTCATGGTTTTAAGAAGTTATTATTAAAACTGTAGCCAGTAGCAATACAAAAAGTGCTTGTCTTTAAGATTTAATCAAGAATTTAGAAGTGCTATTGTAACAAAACAATTCTTCTTATTTCGTTTAAATGTGAGACAAAATATTGTCTGCATAACCTGAGTACAGAAGGGTACTTCAATAGTACATTTATAACACATTTTAGGCTCTACTGCAAATTTTCAGATGATGCATTTTCGATACTGGACGCTAAAATATTCCAATACAGCTTATTTAGATGGTGGTCCGCAAAAGACCCCCAGGTCCATGAAGCATTAGAGTTCGGTTAATAGCATATATGGATATAAACAATGAATTGCGAGATACTAATTGATTGTGGTATTTATTGGCGTAAAGATAATTAAAATTGTATAGAAGGTTCCGTAGGTACCTTTCAAATAAGTAACGTTGTAACTCTCTGGAAACACCAGCATCTTTTGACAGCTAACTATGTAGGCTGAGGTTCGTTTGATTCAGATTTTTCAGGACTGTCAAAGAAGGCCATGAGTCTATTAATGTTTTTCATAACTACTTAATTAAAACTCGTCATCTGCACCCATTCATTAAAAAAAAGTATAGAATTTGTTTGGAAAATTTTAAGTTTTCCGAACACAAATTTCTCATATTAAGTCTGATATCAGAGCTTGTAACTGAAACGCATCATCGTCTCTCTCATTTAGGAATTAAAATTAACTAGTATTGTTGTACCATCATGTATTGTTGCTACTATTACTATTGTTTAAGTATACACTACAATAAAAAGGTAAATATTTAATTTATTTCCACATTAAATTAACCCCTATACAATTCGTGGTTAAATTAGAAACTGGTGTCAAAATGCAAAATACCTGTGGCATTACTAGTCGCCTCTTAAGGAATAAAGCTCCCATAACAGAAAAAAACTTTAGGGATTTCTCAGGGATATACAGAATCAGACTTGAAGTTTGTGGTTCCATGCTGAGAGCAGGATACGGTAGCTCGGTTGGTTAGAGCCTCGGCATGGAAAGCCGAAGATGCGTGGTTCGAATCCCAGCCATTGTGCAAATTTATCAAGTCTGGTACTTCTTACTCATTTATTTGGTTGTTTATATGTTTACATTTTGTAAACCAGTAATGACGAACTTTTAAAAAATGTTGCTAATTTAAGATTTTAAACTTTAAGTTAAATATTATGGGGGGACATCTTTAAAAGAGTTGCGCAGACAAGGCAAGTTTGAGAACCGCTGCACTAATACTTTAAAGCATATGTTTTTTTTTTTTTTTTGATTAGGTTTATTTACGGACGCTCTTTAACATCTCAGGTCATCAGCGTCCCATTCAACTCAGGGCGTGAAACGGCAAATTTTGCTCAGAGACCTCTTTTTTCAGACTTGAGGTTCTTTATCGTGCCGTAAATGTAAAACATGGGACCCATGGTTTTACTTCCCTTCCGAAGGAAGCCATGCTTAGGATTTTTACGCCCGAAAAAATCCATCGGTCCTGGCCGGGATCGAACCCACGATCTTGGGTATAGGAGGCAAGTATGGTAACCACTACACCACCAGGACCGACAAAGCATATGTTGCAAGAGTAAACTGATGTATAGGTTAATTCCTGCCAAAGGTTAAACGCCTACTTCAGTGACTCGGTAATCAGTCCTTATGACAGTGCCCTTATTCTGGAGGACAGCAACTTTAAGAACAAGCAAAAACCTAGTATTCAAAAGCATGAGAAACGTGCAGCCGAAAAAATAACAGAAGCGGCCAAGAGGTTCGGCTATACAAATCAGGTTAAGCTCAGCTATTGAAACAGTCTGCATAAGATGGCAAACTTCTTCGTCGACATTCTCCAAACTTTATTTCGTCCCCTTTCCTTTGCGCACCAGACGTTCACCCCTTCTCCCCCCCTTCAAACGGTTTCTGTTTCATTTCCTGCATTCATTTCAGGATTTAATAACTTTTCTTCCGGATCAACTCTTTTTGCAGCACTTGCCCTTATTTAATCCTATTTGGTTTTCTAAACCTTTATATAGCTACATTTGCTTCCCTTAAGTACATAAAGAATTGTCAGGAAAGTGAACTCAGCGTTTTTCGTTGAGCGAAATGGAACGTTCAAGTCTAAAAGTAAGATTGGATGTTATTAAGCCAACCGCTTCATCGCAAGTGAAGGAAAACTTATTTAATAATATTCCGGACTGTAAAAACTTAAGTACACACAGTGTTCAAGTGCTCCTGGTTATTAAAATGTAGATAGGAATAAGATATACCGTCAAGTGGGAGGATGGAGAAGATAAATGTAAATTACTAGGAATGGCACGTCTTTCATTTTAAACATCAGGTAAAGTTCCCAATGGCGCTAAGTCTCTGACTAGCATTTCTTGTTTTTCTCATTAGCATCTGTGAAGAACATCAACAAACAGTTCTTGTATATTAAATAGATTACCCACTTGACATTTTTGGTTACATTTTTTCACTAAATTCATAATTTATATTTGAAACCCTCTCATACTTCATTATTACTTCTCTTTTTGTCTCTTAACATCTCATCATTTACGTTCTTCTCTATGTTCTGCTTTTCTTTTTTATTCTTCGGTCTCTATCTGCTTATAGCTACCTGATCTTATCTAGAGACCAGAAAAGGCATAATCAGCAATGTTTACACTTATGTTTTCTTAACTTGTAAAATTTCTGTTATTATTTTCTCATTATTACACTGCAGCTAAGTTAATAGCAAAACAACTCGCGTTCTCTGAGTGTCTAGCTTCATTGTTTATGATTTAGCATACGGTGACACACGACTGCTGTTTTCTTTGTTGATATTATTGTTTACTAAGGTTTGAACAAATAAAGTCTCAGTCAGCCATCAGCCGGCCACGAGCGCGAGCCGCAACGGCTGACCAAATACCCAGCGTTATCGATTGCTAATCTCTCCGCTAAAGGACATATTTCAGTCGCCAAGTCTAGTGTGTCATACAATCACTTTACTTGCAGTGCGCTAGAATCTCCTGCTAATCTGCAAATAAAAGTAATGCATTCAAATGGCACTCAAAAAGTTAACGCTATAGCAGAGAATATTTACACACCATATTAATTTGAAAACAGTATCTCATGGCCTAGGGCAGCGTATAGGCAATTTTATACTTTACTGGGTCTGGTTCCACTAGAAATTTCGCAAGAAAACTTGCTTTAGATTTAGGAAAAATAACCTCCATAAACAATGTTATAATTCATAAAAAAGAGATAAAACCTCCATGGCACTGGAAAAACATTATAACGTTCAACAAAATATATTTGTAAGATGTGTATTAAGGAAATACACATTTTAAAAAAATCTCAGCTTACAGATCTACTAAATTGTCAAAATTGAAACCTTACAGTGTGGTTGCAGTTCGTGAAGTAGCAATGTTTGAAAACGCAAATAGTTTGAAGTTCTGTCTTTGGATTTAGTGCAATGTTGCTGATTCACGTTATTAATGTTCTCCAATGAGGCTTGGTTATAGTCATTGAGAAGTCACTTCGCAGTCATTGTCTAGCTGGGATTACATTAGGGAAGCAAAATTGGGTGGCAGCACTTACTATGCGCTTAGCGTATAGCTATTGTGTTCACTTAAACACTTTTAAATCCAATCCTTAGCAACAGTGGGCGGATCACCTGCTAAAAACCGGTTTCTAATGAAGGAAATGTAGGAGTACTAACTTTCTCTTTTGCGATGCATATCACCGGAGTGCGGAGGTACTTGTCGATGACCCGTTATTTACATTATTGCAAACTATAGGCTCTGGAAAAACGAAAAGTCATGATTAATTCACCAAGATGAAAAAAATTATATATAGATGCTGTAACTGCAAGAGGAATAATCAAGCTCGTAATTTTTCCAATATACTGTATATTGAAGCTGTTCCTGGCTCCACGTCAATTACAGAATAATTAAAATAATTAATCTTTATAATTTTGGAATCAGAAACTCTGTAATTAGGTGCAAGTATGTTGTGTATTTTCTTTCAATGGAGGAACGTTTAATTCATTGTAGAATTAATATTGTATTCATAAAGTGTAATTTTTGTAATATTTAAGAAATAACGTGTAAAAAATGTAACCAGGTAAGGGAAGGCTCTCGTCTTTCTCCGAACGCAGAAAAACTTGGCAAAGTCAGACAATGCAAAGGTAACCCCTTTTGGTATGTAGCTAGGGTTGAAAAATGCCCCTGCCTCAGGGTGTATACCGGCCTGTTGCTGACAAAGTTGCACGTGTCCGAGGAGAAAAAGTTGTTAACAGTAACGTATGAAACGTGTTTAAATTCATTTTACTGAAGAATAGGGAAGCATTTGGTTTGATCAAACTTTTCCAGCGAATAGAATTGAATTTCAGTGAGGTAAGCACTCACCTATCAGACACATTAATCCAAAATTGGCGGGAGTACTTTGCGCGTTGTTTACGGATGGCGTCATGTGATATTGTGTATAAAAGGGCTAGATTTTTGCCAAAACGGGGCAGTCTCAGAATTCTCCAGGCCCAGATAAGTGCGGCAGCAGACGCAGAGATCAGCAGAAGAGCGGTCACCAAGTGCGACAACGAAGCTTGAGCGCTAGACATTACGTTAACTGTCGATTTAACATTGCGTTGCATCAGGAACTCAATTAAATTAACACTTTCTTTGCTCTGGCACCTTTTAATCAGCGCAAATAAATATACACGTCTGCCAACATTACCTTGCTGTGGTTCGACGAGAGACTTGAGTTCGCCCGGGTGTTCATGCTAGAAGAATAAACTTTATTAACAAAGTAAATAACGAAGCGTCATTTGTAGTCATTTTCGGAATCCCGTCCCATTCGGGCCCGGCCAGCTGCCAAAATCCAGCGAAACGCCCTCGAGAGAGTCTCATCGAAGAAGAGTGGGGCCATTAATAAACATCCACCACCCACAATCCAATAGCATTTCAATATTCGAAGAGATATCGCGGGCAAATACTCGTACAGTTCTTGATCATTTATCCAATAATGACATGAACATTTTCAATAAGATGGTACCATAGCCCACACTTTCAGTGATTCTTTGCACGTTCTCAGTAAGGTTTTTGATGCCAATCATTTAAACTGCATTATGTCTTCACTGCACATACCATTATTTGCGATAGTCTTAAAATAAATCTACTGAAATAAAACTTATAATATAAATGGACTGAAAGACAACATCCTTCCTTCCTCTTGGCACCACAGCCTCACGTGCCTTGACCGATCGCATGGGCCTCGTGTCCTATGCCTTCGTCTTGTGAAATCATCGGCAGTTGCAGTATCGAGGGAGGGCATGTGATCAGCATATCGACACTCACCGTTCGCCGCCATGCGGCTTTCTAGATCAAAGGACACCACTTCTCTATCAGACAACTCCCAAAGTCCTCACAAGTCTCGATGCACCTCTTTCCAGCCCTCTTTAACTTAGAAAAATTCTATGCGGGTACCGAGGGTCGAATTCGGGACCTCCCAGACCGCAGAAGCAACGCTGACCTCTAGACAAGGAGGCGGTCGAAATTAGCATTTATTAGACGGAGAGTTTACGCATGGCCAGCAAATGATTAACTGAGACACACGGTAGTAATAAAAATGGAATATTATAAACCTATTCATTTCAGTTAACTTAGCTTGCAAATGCGGGATTGCTAGTGTAGTTGTAATAAAACTTAGCATATTACAGGATGCGAGAAAAGCGGCGGGTTCGAGAGCATTATACATTCCCGTTACAAAGCTATAATCCAAATAACATGACAGCAATAAGATGTATATGGGATGATCAAAGTTTACCGCTAGTAATTTGAAATAAATGATGATAATATTCTTGAGCGGCGAGTGTCTACAATCAGTTGATCTAGTTCTGAAAATTCACTGTAGAGGGCGGGAATGCGTCTCGAAGAAAGAAAGAGAAAGACTATTGCTGCGTCGAACTTCTAAGTCAGTTTGTTTACAAAGTTAGTTCTTTAACTACTCGTTAGATGGCACAGTATCGTAAAGTCGTATAAAATAATGCGATATATGCACTTTTAAAAATACAAAAAGTATCTTTCTATATTTACACTATTCTTTACTGCTACTTACATATGCGCAGCGACTGGCCTTTATATAATGCCTTTCCCTTGTACGACAAACTCCAATGCTGAACGAATTCTGAGGTTTCCAGAATACGAAAATTGTTAACATCCATTTTTACTACTGAAACATCACAAACAGTGGACACTAATGATACATGAAATGAAATGATAAATTTGGAAAGAATTATTTCCTCCCCGGTATTTGCCATTTATGAGGACTAAGGAAAACCTGGATAAAACCTCAGCAAGGGAGGACGGTCCCAGCAGGAATCGAACCTGAAACCTCCCGCTCACGATTCCATGCCTTAACGACTCGGCCTCCCATAGTGGGGACCAAAAGTATGAAAAAAAGATTCTATAATATTCGTTAAGCTTATCATTTCAGAAATTTTGCTAACAAGGTGTTATAAAAACAACATTATGTATTAAAGTATTATAAGTGCTTATGAACTGAATATTCAGAAACATTTAATAAAACGAGAAGTAGTTTAAGATGTTAAACAAGAAATATCATTTTTGCTCAGACAGAATTACTTAAAAACGCATTGGAAGGTTTTATGATTTTTTTTTATGTTGTTGTTACAGCTGCTCGTTTACTAGCATTTTGAAAGTGATATTAAAATATTAGGCGCATTTTGTTTTCTCCTCTAATTGTATCAAGTGAGCGAATTATTTGTAACAGGTGAATGAGGTCCATGAGTCGCGAAACGTATGAACGTTTATCCAAAACCTTCATTCTGAAGGCAGTTGTTCTGATTTTCAGCATTAGGCGATTCTCGCTAATCCCCTAAAAGGATATTATTGTATTACAAATGCTTCAGATATAAAATCTGAAATACTACTAATTACCTTCTTGTGGATTCATCAAATAAATTGTGTATTTATTTGCTTTACCGTTGCATTTACGCATACTTTCGAAACATTATAAATAAATGGAATGCAATTATTTACTATGATAATAGAACAAATGCTTTAGCGTACTCGTAATTCATTTAAGGAAATAACATCCCATGTGAAAGTTTCTAAGTTTGTATGATAAACACAAGAAAAGTGGGACCACCAGTCATGCAATTTGAAAACAAAACAATAATAGCAATGTTATCAGAAACTGAATAGTTAATCATTTTGTACTCTAATTATTAAATAAATACTACTAAATTGTAGCCATTTTATTGACATAATATATTCTTATAGACATCATGATAATATAGGAATATTATACAGGGTGGCTAAAAATAAAGGCAATGTGAAAAAAAGCACACCCAAATTTTTGCGCCCTGCTTTCTCATATCGTGTAATAATAAAATGTAGTAGACAATGATATCTACTGTTAAGAGTTAAAATATGACTCTTTACCGTCAATCTATAAATGATCAGGCTGTTACAATTAATAGAGTAATACTTGCGTCTCCAAAGCTGCACATAATTTCAAATCCACTTAAGTGAATGACAACTGGAAATCAAACAGAGAGGAAGTCCATATGTGCAGAAAACTGTACACATATCAACATGTACGGTATGAATGTAAAAACATCCATTAACGAGAATATCAAAAAGTTAGTAAAGGAAACTCATACGCATATTTGCATACCTTCTGTTGTATTTTAATTCATTTTTCCAACCAGATATTTTTTCTTTTGGTATTGTGAAGAAAAGGCAAAGCTAATACCACGACACAAGAAATTTTAAAAGGACATTTCTCCCTTAAGTGCTGAGATAGAATGATCACCCATAAACAAGTGTCTATCCCCCACGCTGGCACATTTAAGGACTATGTCACATTATCAGAAATATTAAATAGGATTTGAGCTACTTCATACTTTTCACGACAGAGGATGCTGAACATTTTAAGAACCACGCGCTGCTCCAATGAGGCCTAATATATGACATTAGTGCTAGGTGACATTTTCTACTTAATGGTATGATAAAAACAAAATCATTTCTTCCCTACACATTTCATTGTATTAAATTAGACGACAGGTATGTTCCAGGCAATAGAGGTGATGTCGCAAAATGTGCCAATGGTTAATCGTCATATTTTTTATGTACGTAAGAATTTACGTCAAGGAGGAGACACAATGAAACGAACGCTGAGAAAGCTGTTTACTACAATGGAGTAACCTGGCACCTCAAATACTTTAATTATCTCAATATACATACACACAAACAAAAGCTTTGCGGGACTAAGTGAGCCTGGTGACGTTCCACATTAAAAATACTGTTATAATGAAAATTAGCAAAATATAGGGCATTTATAGCGACTGACATAATAATTAAATATTTAATTACTACTATTATTAAATTAATATCCTCATATTCTGTGCATAGACTCAAGAAATCATGGCCAAACATTATTTTCATTTAAATATTATTTTACATTACCTAATCATTGCTTATTACTACAGATTTAAGCAACTATTATTTAAACTTGTTAATCGTAAAAAAATTAGCTCTATCTTATTTTATTATGCATAAAAATATTCATAAATGATTAAAAATAATGAAACCACATATATATTAAGATTACGAAAATGTTTAATATATAAGCACTTTAAATGAAAAAGAGGGGTGAGTACATTATAAGCGCAAGTTAATGTCACTAAAATAATACTCGAAGGTCAAAGGTACACGTCGGGTTGAATGGTAAACACTGTGACCCACAAGTGCTTCCTCAACTCTCCAAAAATAGGAAAAGTCCTAGCGGAACAAATCTGTGCATATCCTACTTAATTTTAAAATATAATCCTTTAGGACTCTTGCTCTGTGGCCGGATCTTATTATGAAGAAGAATCGTTTCGGCGGGGAGCAGGCCGGGCAGATGAACTTGATTGATGATCATAGAAATTTGGGAGAGTTTTTTGCATACTGAGCCGCATTTACTGTTTCCACAGGCAAGGGACTCTTTAACTCTCGTTCGTTAATATTACTGTCATATTTCATATTTTTAAAGTGTGTGAATTAGAAGAAATTTTAAAGACGTGGAAAAAAATAGCACTTGGCAGGTTAAGCAGCATTATTTATATATAAAGTAGTAACCAAAGCTAAAATACAATTAGAACCATTTAAAAGTTCCGCAACTGATCTGCCGTCCAGCGGACCAACCTACTTTAAATCACCGAGATTCCCCATACGGTTCGCGCGGCGCCATAATCTCTTCCAGTCAGTTGTGGGCTGGGTTTCGAGAGAGTCAGGCAGTTCTGTTGTGCAATCGAAAGGGAGATTTCATTAAATGGTGCAGTAGTGTTATATAGTAGTAAGATATTAACTACGTCAATCTTTGGCCGGCAGGAAAGGGCGCTTAAGTCACAAAATTTCATTTTATGGTATTTTATTTAGATGAAGCACAATTATATATTTTAGCTTTTAAAACATGGAAATTTATTATAACTCTTATTGAAATACAGTACAATTTAAAAACGCACATCTATTTCATTATTGTACTATCATCCAGATAAGAGTAAATTAAAATAAAAGTTTCTCCCATATATATATTTTTTTTTACTTATGTGTCTTTTCCGCCGGCCAAAGATAACTTCATATTCAAGGCATACATCAGGTAGTGATAGTTGGGTGGCAGAACAAGAATAGGCATTTAGGAATTTAGGGGTATATTTTCTGGCAGCTCGGTTCCAACACGAAAAACAATATTCAAGTTAATAGAAAAATTACAGCTTCTATAACCGACCGGAGAAACATAGAAAACTGCTCATCAACCCTTACATCGGAATTGCACCGTATATTTCATCCAAAATTATTGGACCTGGTTTATGGCCGCCTCCTTCCCCAAATCTTACAGTTGGTGACTTTTATCTTCCGGGGACATTGAAAAATATATATTCAAACTAACCCTCACACACTGCAAAAACTTATAACAAAACATTCGAAACAAAGATAGGTGTATTAATGACAGGAAACTGGCGAGGTCAGTGACAATTTCCTAACAAGATGTGGGAAATTGGGCAACATTTGCAGCACCTACTGTAAGGAGAGTAAGTACCAAAATCTGTTATTTAATGCGTTGTACTTAGTTTTAAAACGGTGAAGCGCTTGAGTGCCGCGAGTGTTCGCAAGAAAATGCCTGAGGTAACGAGGGGTCTAACCGTCGATCGGCTTAGTTAAGTACCTAGTACTCAAACACTACGCAGCCATTATATAGCCCAGATTTTGCTAGGGAAGCCGATTCGGGAAAGCACCACTGAAAGCGCCGAGCGCATTGTTATAGTGTTCACTTAACTACTAAGGCGTAAGTCCAAAAGTTAGCAACAGTGCTCAGGTTACCTGCTAAAAACGGTTTCCAAGGAGGGAATGCCAGAAATGTAGTAGTACCAACTTTCTTCTGTGCGATGCACATCACCCGAGTGCGGAGGAGCTTTACGATGATCCATTACTTCACTTCACTTAAAACCGGGCGTAGATTGGCCACCTTGTGCACTCCACATGCACTTGCCCCTCCATTGTTTTCATGATCTATCTCTGAGTAAGTCGGTTTCAGCTATCACTTAATCTTAGATTAGATAAATTTATTATTTTTTGTCATGTCGAAGCCTGAAGCAAACAAACGCATACGATATAAAACATAGTTGCTGGGGAGGGGGCAAATGTTTAGTAGTAAAGCACTACTCATTCTGCTTGAGGGCATAGCATGATAACAAAAGTAGTGATAATGCTTATCGGCACGTTTGTCACTTCTTTAGAAGAGCCTATGCAAAAGATCCTATTTCTTCTAAAGAGTATGGGTTGATTACAAAATGATTCAACATTTTGGTACACCCAACAAGGTGTTGACCAACATACAAAGTATATATATGAGCAGAAGTGTAAAACCTTCGAGCAGAAAAGGTGTTCCCCGAAGTAACCCCAAGTTACTAAAATACTCTATAAAATTCTGTGGACGTACCTTGAAAATTGGCATTGGGCTGATTACAGCATGTTTTTATTATCATCTTAAAACATTTATAAATTTACTTAATATTTGTTGACTTATACATGTGTGTCATGATATGTTTTACGCAATGAGGTTGTTATATTTCAACCACATATATCTTCCTAATGTTTAATGACCTTTTAATCACCCTGTATAAAGGCTAACATTTGTTCATTTCTTCCACCAATTATGTTTATGAAAAATTAACAAAAATATACTATAAATATTTTTTCTCTGAGTCATTGTAACACTTTGCCTTCCTGAAAAATCTTATCGTTAAACGAATGAATTGTAGTAAATATTCCTTTGCTCGTTTTAAGCCCAGTTGAAATATTCAAGTTTACTAACAGTATGACAGTAATGGCTTGGCATCTTGCTACTTAAGTGCTGTTGCATTCTCCGCTATTAAGCAAATAAGTTATACAACTGGGCGGCTAAAGACCAGCATTGTTCACTTAGGTGAACGTTTCCATGGGAACCTACTTGCACGTTTAACCACATAAGTACTAACCATGCTGAGAAGCAGCAGGCCAAGCACTCTGAGGGCCTGAATGTTTCATAGGCCGCCTATCCTTTAGCGAAACAAGTGACTTACCGTTTTGCCAGTGGTACTTACCCGTTTCATCTAACGTAAGACGGAAGGACGTTAGGAGCGATGAAATTTAAGAATGCTTCCGAAACAGTTTGTGTAACTCATAAAAAGAAACAAGAACAAGCTTAAAAACCACTATTTTCTATCAATAAGGAAATTAAACTGCTAAAATGTAGTAGAAAAGCAGCACATTTAGCTAACGGGAAAGAAGCACTCGAAATGCGTATTTTTACTATAATTCTTTTCATTTTGTAGGGAAGTGGCAGCACAAGAGCAGTAAGAACATGGAAAACCTCATTTACCTGATCTGATTATGGCTAATATTTAAAGATTCAAATATTCGTGCGTTGGAATTCCGCTTGTATTTGGTTGAGGTTTAATCGAAAGTTTCCTTCTCCCATCAAAGAGAGCAACATTCAGTTCTTTTAAGTTCTTCTAATGTCTTGCTTAGCAGAGAGGGAATAAATTTTCCAAAATTTTGCATGTTAACTTAGCCAAATCTGGGCATTTATGAAGATCATTGACAATATAGCTGTAGTGCCCAGGTACTAATAAAAAATTATGCTTTGCAAAATATTTAAAAGAATATATAAATGAAATCACAAAACGGCGCTTACATCACTGAAACGAATGCATGATAGAGCTAAAAATATGTTCGTACTTACCTTAATTTTTTTCCAGTGAAACGTAAAGGCATCGACATGCTATTATTTGTATTTTAAAAGTTTGTTTTTATGAAAGCAGAATTATGACAACATTTATCTCATTATCTCAAATCATCATCGCAATCGTACGTAATACAATTTTCTGCTCTAATGTTTCTTTGCTTCTATATCTTACTTTTCCGGAATATAATTACTGCCGGTTTAAAGAAAAAACATTCGCTTCCGGTTTGTCTAAAGTTTATAAGATTCTTCCTTAATCTACACAAAGTATAGATCCTTAATGTATATAAAGTGAAATAAGACATCTTCGAAAGTTAATATAGGGACTAACACATTGGTTTGTTCAGTTAATAAATAATGTATTGTGTTATCTGCACAGTAAACTTAATTCCATGCCCATATTATCCCTGCAAAAATTAAGATATGTAATTTTGTGAACTCTGAAAAGATATTACCTTCACACATATGTATATATCGTAGGAAAAATAATCTGTATAGTTTCACAAAAAGTATTATTATTGCTGTTTCTATTTCTATTGTTCATTTCCTTGGCCATCGTTGTCTTTATGTTTATTGCAACAGTGTATTTCCTGAATAATCTATACTAATGTTGTATTTTCTTATTTATTCTCACAAAGTTATATTTTATGATAAATAAATTACGAGTTGTAAAAGGGATAATTTATTACTTTAATCTGTTCACTCTAATATGATTGGAAATAATGCAATTTAGAGAGATGGTAGTTGAAAAAACCAGTACGAAATTTTAATTTAATTATAATGAGTGCTTAGCTTTACAGAAAACGTTAACAAGTACAAATTGGAAAACATCTAATAATCTAATAATCTAATTCCTGATGTATTTAAACATATTACAGTTCGTGGTTGAATTTGGGTGCTTTGTTCGTTTGTGTCCCTAAGGGTTACCATAGTAGTCAATTATTTTCATTTTTTTATTTAAGTTTGACATTGTTAATGAGTAAATAACATGATTTTATACATAGGTGTCTAGCAATTTTTTTGCTGTCAAAATATTGGGGAAGAAGTAAGAAGAGGTTTTAATAAATGAAGTGAATTTCAAGGAGTCATTTAGGCCGAAATGAAACGCTTTTAGTTTGAATAATTAAAAATTGGTGGAGCACAAGGTGATATCACCGGAATTTTGAATGCCGTAAGAGACCTTTTACCGAAAATCTGGAGACAATATCAAGAACTTGGCGGTTTGGAAGAACAACATCTAGGTAAAACAAGGATTACAACTGCTGCACAACATAGATTCCTGTGCCTATGGGCCCTGAGAGAAAGAGATCAACTGCTGCTATGTTAAGAACTGCCCTCAGAAGTTGACAACTTAACTGTTTCAACACAAACTGCTAGAAATATACTGCACGAAAGAGTACTTCATTTCGTTGAGCATTAAGGTTGTTCATTGTTGATTTGTTTTATTTACGGACGCTCATTAACATCTCAGGTCATCAGCGTCCCATTCTATTCAGGGCGTGAAACGACCAACAAATTTTGCTCAAAGGCCTCTTCTTTCAGGTTAGAAGTTCTTTATCGTTCCGTAAATGTACAACATCTGACCTACGGTTTGCTTTATTTCCCTTCCGAAGGAAGTCATACTTCGACTTTTTACGCCCGAAAAAATCCATTGATCCTGGCCGGGTTTGAACCCGCGATCTTGGGTTTAGAAAGCAAGTATGATTACCGCTACACCACCAGGACTGACGAGCATTAAGGTGTTCAACATTGTGGAAATCGTGCTCGACTTTGCATGGTGCCGATCGCATGTTAGTTACCAACAAGAAAAACAGATCCATGTTTTCTTCTTGGATGAATCGCTCTATGGTCCATATTCAGATTCCAGGAGAATGCGCACGTGGAGACCACCGCATAACGCAGAAAATCAGAGGCATATACAGAGTGTTCAGGAATTCAAAGGAAGCAGGTCATGGTATGGAGAGGGATAATGGCAAATAGAAAAACAGATCTCGTGTGGATCCATTAAACAATAAATGCAAACAGATACATTTAAGATGTTTTGCAGTCTATGCACCTCACTTTGCTGAAGCGTTTGACCTTGAATTCCATTCAATAATGCCAAAGCATATGATGCAGTATGTGTATCCATGATACAATGGCGCAGGGTTGGAGTGTCCTGCCAAACTTTGAGACTCTGGATCAGCTATTTATACGTCTCTATCGTCGTTGATACAATATCGAACAAGATGAAATCCTTCATTAAATATCTTCAATATCAGGGAAAGTCGAGCAGTAATTTATGCAAGGGGTACAAACTATTGATGGCACCAGCATGGTGATAAATTTGAGGAAAAGAGCAATTCTACATATTTTTGTAGTTATGTGTGCAAAATTATCCTTGTTTGTTTAAAAATGATTAAATTTTGCTATTGCGGGTTATTGTATTGTAAATATTATTTACACAACTTGTATTTTGATATTCTAATTCATAAGCATAAGTATATTGCTGAAAATTTTGATGAGCGAATATTTACATTACGTGCGCAGCCGCACACTGTAATGTATAGCACTTTCGGACGAATAAGCTATAAAATACTACTACACAAGTTGAAAGAAAAGTATATCATCAAGTTAACTAGACTCAACTACAGGATACTCACAGTCGCGTTGACCCCGCAGACTTACCTGTAAACTTGGATTATACGAGTTACAGTCTGCGTCAAGAGAAATGCAACCTTATTGAAGGACTCGTTGCAATAAATGAATATATTTGCGCATAAGGGTTTGGTTTATAATCCCATTTAAGCTTTTCATTTTACGAAATAGTCCCCAACACACGGAGCTGGTCCGGGCTGTGTTGAGAGTGGGCCATACATTCGATTTTTTTCTGCCAAAATGTTGAGAACAACTTTGCAAACATAGTAAGGCGCCAACCAGATGGGCGCAGCTCAGAGCGTTTTCTTTAGATGTGTTCAAAACAGTCTTCTAGTACTCTCCATTAGCGGTTGTTTGCAGGGGTACTTCATGTTGATAAACCATTCCACTACAGTCGAAAAACGAAATCACCATGACTTTTCATGTCCATAAATAAACCTTCCTTCTCTGATGTAGAAGAATCAGGTGATTTTCGAACTGTGCTCGCCAGTTTGCTTTCGGGATCGTAATGGTGAAGCCATGCCAAGCCTGTCCCACACGTCTTGTCAAGGCGTAGCAGTCTCGGTACCCATTTGGCACAGCCACGTCTGACGTGTAAGCGACCGTGCAGGGTAATCTGTAACATATCTGCCAGTCTATCTATCTTAATTGGTCGATCTTCCCGAATAATGGCCGCAACTGTGTTAATCATAGTCTTGTTCGCTGCATTATTTGGGGCACCTTGAGCACACTGCTTTATTGTTGAAACACGGCCCTCCTTAAGATTTTTGAACCACCGAATTGCGGATGATTGTGGCAGAACTTCGTCACATACTTACTGTAACATCACATACGCTTCCATACCGTATTGCTGCAGACGGAAGCAAAATATTAAAGCAGCGTACTCAGCCGATTAGCAAACACTCGCTCTTTTCTGGTGTTCTGCACTAAGACGCATGCGCATACGCGCTTCCAATTGTTTCCACCAATCCCGTGAGATTATCTTCACTATGTAATGAGAGGAAAATAAAGTATTCTCAATCTTGATTGTATAGTCCTCGTGGGTAGTGAGCACAGATAGAAAGTGTGCGGTATTGGCGTTGTTTTTGCGTTCTTGAGTGATTAACGCCATCACTTATTCTACTCATTTGTAATTGCTTAGTACTATTCTTTAGGAAACTTTTCACTTTATTATTCAACCTCCTTAAAAACTGGTTAGTGTTATGCTTGAATCAGTGTTATTTGTTCTATTGATTTAGGAACGTTAGGCATAAATAGTTTTGATGATTCTAAATATGTTATTTGTGTTGCTACAGTACTGAAATTATCCTAAGTATATTATCGATTCTCTAGAGAATTCTGAGAGGAATGTGAGCAACTCTCGTGCTACCTGAGAAACTATAAACCTCGGTTTCGGACGTGTTCTGATAGTGAGTACAGACCGTGCAGTAAAAGAAATCTGCCCGTTCTGTTACTGAGGCAAGTGGAGCTGTGAAGTTGTTTCTGTCAAGATTCCTCATCACTAGTGACGAGAAATATATGAAAATGCATATTTATACTGTGTATATCTTAATAAAACTTAATAATTATATGTTTCGTTCTTAATTAAGACGATTGATGAACATTTGTTCGTGCATGTACGCATGTGTTGGACGTCAAATGCATATTTCGTGTATATTTATATTTGTATTTTTTGACTGAGGTAAAACATGTAATATACAACATAGCCACCTAGCGGAACATTGATAAGATTGACAATGTTGTGCATTTAAAGGGGAAAAATACCGAAGTGTGCGCCTAGCAGTCTTTATGTGGCACGTAAGTTGGAGACATGAAAAAAAGTGCAGTAAAATTCTGTAATTCAAGATAGGGTAAACGGATATGTGCATTTTAGCTATGGGAAAAGATTGCTTAAATGTTTTGAACATTTTAATGTTTAATATTTATCGAATTTCAATCTGATTATGGGTGTTAATGTTGCTTTTTCAATTTAAATTTTTAAGCATTATTTGACAATTAAACTGTGCTAGAAAGCACTGCTTATGATAGTTTCCACTTGCTACATTAGAAGCCACAAAAATTCATGGAGTAGAGATGCACAAAAAAAATTGCCTATGAAAGTATAACAAAGATTCCTCGACAGTTATTTAGAAACCCAAAAATATTTAGCAGAGGACTTTTTACGAGCTTTGTGAGGTGGTTATTGCAAAATATACATCATAAAATAAATTATAAAATTCCAAATTAAAGTGTGTGTGAGTGTGAGTGTTTTTTTGAGTAGTGTTTAACGCCCGTTTTTACTACTGAGGCACCACAGGCGGTGGACACTGATGATACATGAGATGAAATGATAAATTGGGAAAGGATTTTTTTTTTTTTTTAAGGAAGGAAGCGTTCCAGGCCTAAGTTTAGGTACCTCCCCGGCATTTGCCAGTTATGAAGACTGAGGAAAACCTGGAAAAAACCCCAGTCAGGGAGGACGGTCCTGGCGGGATTCGAACCGCAGACCTCCCGCTCACGAGTCCGTGCCTTAACGACCTCGGCCACCCGTGGCGGTGAGTGTGAGTGTGAGTGAGTGAGTGAGTGAGTGTGTATGTGTGTGTGTGTGTGTGTGTGTGTGTGTGTGTGTGTGTGTGTGTGGCGCGCAGGCAGTAGGCAATAAACAACAAATTGGTGAATGCCATCGCAAAGAATGATGGTCTGAAGTAGCCGAGATAAATAAGAGATATGGTAGTAATACAGATTTTAATTCTAGCTTGACATCAGGTTACAAGTTTCATCTTTGCCCATCATGAGATATGGAAAGAGCATTTTCTGAGGATAATTTTATTTATGCAGGAGAAATAAGTTAGGCCATTAGTGTCACAACGTTTCATGTACTAAATTATGTCAATAACTAAGTAATTACATTAATTATTGCTCGATCCAATAATTTGAATATTTCCTCTTATAATAGTGTTTTATTTTGAAGTCAGATGCTATAACTTGGTGCATTCTCAAGCATTTAGCCCAAAAGGTTGATATTTTTAGTGTATATAATTCTCAACACCACTCATCACACATCTTAGTAATATTTGATAGTTTATACCTCTCTTAGCGTCTAACAAACTACAGTCAATCAATCTTAATAATGACATCACGAATGTCATTCATATACATAAATACACCATCTCAGTACAGAATTCCGTGCGAGATGTTCATCCCTCCTGCACTTTACCATAGTAAACATTCCCCTGCAGGGAAGCTCTCGTGGTTAGAAAACTGTACGTCATAATGCAAGGTGGCGTCCAACCAACCTGTAATCAAACGAATGATTGACGAGTCATTTCCTTAAAGGTGTTGATTCCTGTAAACTTTTTCATTAATATCTTAACGTTGTCAATAAAATGTAAATGTCGCTAAAGCAGGCTCCAATTTCTTTCGCATTTCAATGGAAATCATGGGTTTAGCAGGTTAGATGAATTATTTCTTCCGCAGTATGCCACAAGAGATAAAAAATGTTGAGATAATATTGCTGTTGTAGAACAATTAACTTGATGTACTTTTAAGATTAAGAGATTAGGTTATATCAGTTCATCAAGTGCGAATGTTCCAAAGCTATCTTTTGTTTTATCACCCCTTTTTCCGCTACTGTTGCTTTTATATAATTTAGGACTTTTGTTGATATTGGTAATTTTATATTTAGCATAAAACTTTTTCTGATGGTAAACTATTTGAATCAAGGATGATGTATAGGATGATCGAAAATAGCAGAGGTTTTGAAAACGTTTTCATTTGTAGCTTGAAGATGAGGGCTTATTTTCTTCTTTTGGGGAGGGGGGTCCAAAGTATCCTTGAACTTTATCCTTCATAGGTAATATCTTATTGCTTTTTACTTCGTTCATTGCCAAATTCCTCTACAAATGAGTTCATTTCTGACTGCTGAATCTCATTTGCCTTATATATACATACATACATATATACATATAAATTATACGGATCTATTCTGTTACAATATACAAGAAAAGGCTATTGAATACCAGAGAGGCCTCTGTTTCCACCCGCAGGTCAGGTGTTGTCGTGTTCCTTGTTACAAAATTTTGTACGCCATGGCTCTTTCCTTTGAACTTCTTGAAAATGTAACCCATAAATCAGGTTTAAGTATCACGGCTCTTTACCCTTTACGAAAAAATGGTAAGGTGAAATTAGAGATCAACAGTTAGCTTTACTTCGGAGTAAATAAAATGATAAAAGCAGGATTTGTAATGTCAATATTTGCGTAATTCCATACGTCAAAGTTGTTTTGCTTTTATATTGCCTTAGTCCTTTCTGCCGGTTTTGGCAGTGTTTGCAAATGTTGAGAATATCAATAGATCTCTAGCATATATAGCAGTAAAAACAGTTATTGAGAATTTAACGCTGTAAAATTCTGTGAATGAGAACGACGTTTGTTGTATCTATATGAGGTAATGCAAGGTAGTGCGAAAAAGTGAAACATTTTGATAACTATATAGTATATTTTTTGTGGCGTTCATGTGTTTGAAATGCAGAATCCGTTTATTTGCTTACACATTCCTCCATTGTAGCATATTCCGTTCGGCACCGTAACAGAAAAGTACTCGCTATACTGTGTATGTAGTACTGAAGTTGCAATGGTAGTGTATTATTTCAAAATACAGCATTTTAACGTTCCTATAGTACTAATGCATACAAACTGACAAGACAGATGTTCTAAAACACCTAAAATCCCACTTTAAAATACAAGGAAAAATTAATGGCTAAAAAGAAAACTATGGAATAGTTCTCAAAGGCACTTGGTTTCTCATCGGATCTTCACTACAAACGAAACAAGATTTCAAGAAAACTGGAAATGCCTGCATTAATCTTTTAGACTTCACGTACAGTCAAGAGTGCATATAATGTGGAATGCCAGACATTTTTGCACCAATTCCACACTTGTGTGCATGACGAACATGCTGCGATGAATTCCGGTGAAGTATATGCCCATACCGTTGTTCAAACATTGTTGAAATTCTCGAGGAATAGGCAAATTATTCCAACGACGTTACATGCGAGAAGTGCTTTTGCATGCATTTAGTTTACTATATGCATAGTCGGAACTTTTTCACAGTCCCTTTGGAATTACGCACATATGTTTGCTTTACAGATTGAATCTCCAACATATGCACAGGGGAAGGGCATTATATCGCGGTAACAAAATAATCTTCATAACATTTTTTGTATTTCTTTTTAAAGGGGTCCCATTTGCTACTCAACCCGCCATATCGTTAATAATGTTAACGCCAATGAAGATATTGCAACGAAATTTGAACAGGAGTACCTTTGTTGTGTGGTAAATGAAATGTAGTGTAGCACCTAATTGTTGGGACACGGAGTAGAGGTTCGTTCGTAAACCTGTTTCCTGTCTGACTCGCCTCTCTGCTGGTCCCTTTATTTGTTGTCATTCAGCTGAGATGTCTTAACACACAGGATATTGTTAGTGAGCATGGGTGGTCACACAAGAAAGTGTGTCTATAGGTGTACTCTGGAGCAATCAATGTTTACCATTTGCACATATTGGAAAACAGAATCGATAGTCATGTCAACAGCATATCCTGGAGAGTTTTGGAGGCTGACATTCGCCGAGCAAGTTCACCATTTGGGCATTGATGAAGACACTGGAAACCGAGGAAACTTTATGGATGTCATCCAAAGTGTCCGAGGAAACTATCCAGAATGTGAATTGGGGTCTCCCAAGTAGTCTCTGTGACGACTTTCTCAGGAATCAGGGATTTGGCCACCGCTTTTTCCAACTAACGCCGCCTGACTATCTTGGTGGGGATATCTGAAAGGCAGAGTTTACTGTATAAAACCGCCTTGAATGCTATACCGAAGAAATTCAAATAGTGACAGAAGACGTACGGGCAAGGACTTTCCAAAATATTTTGCTCAGATTTTGTTGTTGTTGATTTGATTTATTTACGGACGCTCTTTAACATCTCAGGTCATCAGCGTCCCATTCAATTCAGGGCGTGAAACGGCCGACAAATTTTCCTTAGAGGTCTCTTCTTTCAGGCTAGAGGTTCGTTTTCGTGCCGTAAATGTACGACACGGGACCCACGGCTTTACTTTCCTTCCGAAGGAAGTCATACTTAACATTTTACGCTCGAAAAATTCCATCGATCCTGGCCGGGTTTGAACGCACGATCTTGGGGTTTAGAAGCCAAGTATGGTTACCACTACACCACCAGGACCGACTTTGCGCAGATGTTGCCCACTTCTAGGTCATATTGTGTCATCATATTTCTCACAAAATGGAGTAAAATTTCTTCATATTTCGTTGCAATATCTTCATTAGTGTTAAGAGTTGAAGTGGAAAAGAGAGAGAGAGAGAGAGAGGATTTGCTGTTTATGCAATTGATAGAACAAATACTCTGGTACGGGTGTGCTGGCTGAAGGCAAGAGCATATAGCTCCCTAAATTTTAAAGGGGAAAAAAAAAAAAAAAAAAAGAAAAATGATAATATAAGGAGCGAAAAAACTTCATTGTCAGATATTAAAAGACTTCGAAACAATCAAGGTGAATAAGGCAACCGACATGCTTTCACTTACTTGATGAATATTGAGCATAAAAAAAGGATTTGGAGCTGAAAGTTATAAAAATTTGCGGAGAATCTGTGATTATTAATGTTTGAGGAATCAGTCAATAATTTTTAAAATAAAGTGCGACTTTTACCCCACTGAGGGCCATGCCTAAAACTCGAGAAGAAACAATGGCTATGTTGTATTGAATATCATTGTGTTTATTGGTTTGTGGCCGACTTAATCAGATACATTTGCGGAGATGTTGTATCAACAGGGATACGTCCAATGGTGACTTTTTGATGCAAAGATTAAAATTTTTCTTCAAGTCAAGTGGCACATATCCGGTATCTTTAAATACTACAAATTTACTTGTAAAATAAATAAATTAATTAATTTGTAACCTTATCCACCTTTAAAATGTTGCACCGTTTGATTATAAGAGTTCAAGCTTGCAAAACATGAGGCTCTGGTCTCACAAAAGAATGTTGGAAGAACGTGGAAAAACCTCATCATACTACAGTTTCGATTGTCAATTTCCCGTTCTTCCTTTAAAGTGTGTATATATTGAGGGCTGCCATTGTAACGCGTTCAACTTCATTGGATTTTTCTCAAAATGCAATACCACACTTGATTAGTTGATTCCTTGCTAACAGTGTATGTACCTTCCTCAATCTTTGCATAAATTAATTATGCCTAAAATCATTAATTTTGTCTGAGACTCTCTTGCAGTCCATATCATTATTTTTGAGTGCACTTCAAATTTTTCCTGCTATAAGAGATGGCTTCATGCTGAAAGGCAATGAGATGAGTAAGAAGACTCCTGGATGCTTATGCAAATGTGAAGAAATTCCAGCATTGTGGAGGATGACTTTGGAGAGCAATGCTGTTTCTAAATAAGTCTTGACAAATGAAAAAGATTCAGACTATGCGTTCTCTTTTGCATGTTGTGCCTAACTACGTTGTTAGCTACCCACTCGGTAAACATTTTCATTCCAACGAGCAAATAAAGTAAAGTTTTCTTAAGGCAATGAACACGTCAAAGCAGGGTTGCTAGTCAGCTAGAAGTGATGAGCGCTCTGTAGTGAGAGGCTGCGTGTATTTCGATTGAGTACGTGGTTGCTATTTCATTTTACTTCTTTATTATTTACCTTTCCATAAGAACGGCAAATCAAAAGCATGTCAAGATTCACAAGTGCTACACAGCGTAACAAATTTGTAGCTTAACATGCCTACTGTGTAATGATATCACCAGTAACCTAATTCCAAACCCACGCCTACCACTATTAAAAATTCAACAATAGTTTGAACAACTCAGATGTAAAACACTGATTACCTCACAGGTACATCCGTTTTTTTGAGTATATTCGTTACAGTGTGTATTTACACAAGATCGCGCTGAGTTTTTAAAAAAAATGTTATAATTTTTTAACAGCTTATTTTAGTCAGTTGTTATGTTTGCTAAACGGAGGAGCTTACATGCTTCAATTGTTCTGAGAGCATAACAGAAGCGACTGGAATTTATAGCACTTTAATGAAAGACTTCCTGGTGGGCTAATCTCAACTCAGAAACCATTATAGATGTACAGATGTCTGATGGCCACATATTTCCGTAGTAAAGAAAAACCACAAATGGTTGCTCAGAAATTTGAAGAAGTTACTCACAAATAAATGAGGAAAACATCCTAGGAAAGACTGCAGACAATCTAAATGAACAAATTTCAAACCATGTCGAACAGAATTGTATGATTTTATTTGTAATTCAAAATTAAGTAGATCCTCACATTTGACTCTGTGGTTTGTGTATAGAAAGGGAATATTTCACACTTAATGAATATTATAACCACCATAACTTTTGCAAGGCATAATGAAACTTTATTGACACTTTAAATAGGTATATTCATATTGTGAAAGAGAAGGTTCATTCAGAGAAAATACACCTTACAGGGAAATAAGCGGCCCTTTGACATTTTTACAGTTAATGCTCATTGTAGTTTTCTGCCGCCCATTTTACAAGCCTTATGTAAATTCTTCATTGCTGTCTGTATTTTTAGCCAATATAACTTTAAGATATGTGAGAATGTGAGATTTATCTTTTTAGTGTTCGCGCATATAATGGGGTTTCCTGAAGTGAAACACACAAGGACCTAAAACTAAGAAACGTAAAACATATGGTACACTGAAAGCACCAAATGTTTCCATTTAGAGTCAGAATAAACAACACATAAGATTCTGAGACAACACAATGAGGCTTGAGAAATCATCATCTATAACAAGAAGCAACAAACAGGCTGTTTCCAGTCTTCCTCATGGTCAATTTGAGTTGCCGAAATGTGCATATGAAAACAATGTCCATTATACTATCTCATTTTCCCTTAAAATCACAAAAAACCATTCTGTGTATCGTTTAATATTCACTTAAATGCATTTCTCTCTATGATCCCTGCCCATGTCTGCTGAGATGTGCAAAGACCTACTAGACCCAATTAAATACTGTGCAGGCAAAGGAAGGGTTTGCTTCACAAATCTTCCCCAAAGTGTTGTTTTATTAACTAATTTGTAGGAATTTATTTTTCCATTAATATAATGAGTATAATATGTACAAGCTATTAGCTTGAAAAAAGTGGTTTAAAATTAATTATCCATTTAAAATGAATGAGTGAAAATAATCATGTTAAAACAATAGTGTTAAATAGATTCTTTCCACTTATATACAGGGAGTTATAAAATAACTGAATGCAATGAACATCTTCATACGTATATGTAGTTATATTTATTGATTTTTATGATTTCATTGCTAATTTTAATTAGTATTAATACTACACACGCATTTATAATTAAAGTGCTAAGTTATTTGGAAGTACTAAGATTCTTAAATTGTTAAATAATAGACTCTACACAGAATTAAATGTTTAACAAACCTCTCTGAAATGTTTATACGATATTTAATATCGCCTTATATCCCAATACCCTTTATTATTTATTTCTCTGACACATGTCTGTACTAAGAAATTGATCAATACCTCAGTATGATATAAGTTCCTGTCAAGTACAAAATTTTAAAATGTAATAAATAGAATATCAGCAGGTTATTTAGAAATGCTGCAGTGCAATGCATTGCCCAACCTTTCATTCGCTTAAATCCTTAATTTGGCAACAAGATGGAGCTTTCAGACTTCGGAAGTTGGCAACTATTTGAATAGGACATTTACGGAGAGGTTCAGGCGCCGTGGGACTATTGATTGGCAACACCAGCTCGTGTGACTTGACGCCATATGATCTCATCTATGGGGATTGGTAAGAATTTGATGTTACCCCTCATCAGCAAAGGATTAATGATGTAAAGCTTTGTTGCCGCAAATATGTGAACCGCTTTATGCTTCATGATGTGTTAAAATATTTGCGCCACTTGTATTCCTTGCCAAACATTTTCCCTGGGAATCCTTTCTTATTGTAAATAACCGACGTATTGTACAACATGATACTTATAGTTTGAACTATATACCTACGTTATTATTTCATTAACATTAATTTACATTTTAAACGACAGCTTAAAAACCTTACACAACCGGATTTGTATGTTTTAATAAGAAGATATAATTCCTACTGAATTAATACATCAGTGAATATTCACAAATACTTTTTTATTGAATCTGTTTTCTACAGTCATCTCCATCTTTAAGTATGATTTATTCCCCTTGTTAATCATTTTGATCTCTGTTACAAATTCAAAATTTCAGCTGAAACAGCATTTTGCTTTCAGCAATTATATTGGAAGATCAACAGATCCCAAACTCGGCCAGGGAAAATCTTGTAACCACAGCTGCATAATTCAGAAAGTGTGTCCTTAGCTTAGTGAAAAGTATTTTCACTTCATTTCGTCTCGTATATGTTACTGTAAAAGACCACTAACTCTTAGAATGTACCTAATCAGGCAATAAAAGTCTAAAATACCTAAAAATTGCTTACATTATATGCATCCCTCTATGGAAGCTAGCAAAAGACAGAGCTAAAGAGAATATCTTCCATTCTGTTCTGTGGGCATACTAAAGTCATTTTAAACCATAAAACGCATTCCAGTGTGAAAAGAAAATTCATCAACATCTCAAAAATATGAAATGATAGTTCCTGTTAGTGTATTGAATGTATTCAAAATGTGTAACAATTTAAAGATGAATTTTTGTGTAAATTCTTTATAAAATGATACTTTATATTCAAATTCAGTAATTTTTTACAATATTTAATTATTTTATAGTTAATTAAATTAATAATAATTATCGTTAATAATTTATATTCAAATTGGTAAATTAAACTACTTAAAGAAAGAATGCTTAAGCAATAAGCTCACTTTGTACAGAGTAAACTACAATTAATTATTAAAATAATATTTTATTTTTTAATGGTTTATGTTTTAGCTAACTTTATGATTATCAAAATTTGCTTCAAACTGACAAAAATACCTAAATTAATATTCAATTTTACTATTGCTACAGGTAAGTATGAATATATTCTTGTAAATTTTCAAAAGTACGTGATAATGAAATTTAGATTTTTTGCATTTCATAATTGTAGATGCTAAAAACTAGTTAATTCTAGGCTTTACCAGAATTTGAATTTTTAGATACAAATGAATTGATATGAATTTCATAACTTTTATCGTTTGTTCCATTTAGATACTGTTGTGCTTGTAATTACAAGATTGCTCAACAAATTTATTTCCATGCTATGGCGTACTTCAATATGCAGTTAGAATTAAAAAAAAGATTTCAAAGATTAGAAATTTAATGATAAACGTATAAATGCTACGAATACTTTTTCATTGTAATTGTTAATGTTTACAAATTACAGTTGAATTTCCATGCCTCAACTTAAATTCTTCTGATTGACAAAGAAATAAGGTTGTCGATGATGCAATTTTTATTTCCATATTATTCATTCATGATATTTCAGAACCAGTGAGAGCATTATGCAAATTGCGAGGGTCAGGAAACTTCAGTTATGGAAACTCTTTCTTTTATACAGAGTGTTTCACTCGTTCTTGGTTCCTGATTTATGCTTATACTTTTCAAACTAAAGAAAATATCCATTGACACTTGACACGTACACATCTTGATATGTGGAAACATGACAATTTCGTAGCAAACTAAAGAAAATAATCCAGGGACACTTGGTACGCAATTCATATACGGAAACGTGACAATTTCGTAGCAGGTGTTCAAAGTGGATGCCATTAAAACTAACCCTGCATGCCTGCACACGATTTTCTGCGCCGGGAAGCACAGTAAAGATTCCCGCTGAATGTCTTCTTGCACTTCCACGATAATCCTTTGCTGTTGCGATGTCACTCGGGCGACCTTGGATTCAAATTGTTTAGAAACGACATTATCTTCTCCGTAGAGCACGGTAATCCACCGTTTTATGAAAGATGTCGCTACAGAGCTCACCAAACCAAACTGTGTGAGGATTCTCAGAGGTCCTAATATGAATATTCTGGGAATTGACTTGCCCACTTGATATTCTGTTTGAGAATGTAGTCCGGATGTGCCTTGGCAACCTGCTGAAACCAATGGCAGTCTCTTTTATTCCTAGCAGCTACAAGATATACAGGCAGCTTTTATTTGTTATTTCCCCATCTCCTGCAAAAACGTTGCTTCTGGCAGTTGCGGACGTACTCCTGCGTAAACATCCAACAGTTTCCAGTTTCTTCATCAAATATTTAACCTTGCAGTGCTGTATTTCAACTTATAACTTCTTCCACGTCAATGTTGAACATCTCAACATATACTCCAGTTAAACTGTGCCTTGACCCTTGCTAGGACATTGTTAGCTGTTGATGTTTCTTAGACTGAATAATTATTATGATCCATGCGCGGTTACTCGCGTTTCGAGATCCGTGCTGCAAACTAAATTTTGTTTATTTCTTTGGTGTATGTCACCGCCTGTGGTTCCTCGGTAATAAAACTGACGTTAAACACTACTCAAAAAAAAAAAAAAAAAAAAAAAAAAAGGAACATCTAATGACCCAATTAAGTGCTGCAATGGTTAAAAGAAGCAGAAGAGGAGAGAGAAAACAAAGTTGTTGAGAGTGAAGGAGACGAGGATGAGCCATATGGAACACATTTATGAGTCAGAACAAGAATATTCTAATAATAAGAATAGTGAAGATGCTACAAATACAGTAAGTGATACCTATCTATGTGGTAGAAGCAGAAACAAGATGAGCAGAAGATGCTGTAACGACTGCATAAGTCGTTGTCCTGATTTTGCAAGATATGTGTGCCTACAGGGTTTGGTAAGTAAACTGTGCATAAAGTCCATTTATGTGATTAATTTAGTTTCTCTCTGCCACTGCAGAAAAGTTTGTGCACATGCATTTACATTACTAATATGGATATCAAATCTTGAATACAGGATTTACACCACATTGTAACAATTTTAATAATTAGAAAATAATTATTTCAGCGGAATAATAATTGCTGAAAGTAATGCACGCGTATTATTATTATTATTATTATTATTATTATTATTATTATTATTATTAATTTTGAAAATGTTTGCATTCGCTTTCTTAGGCAGTATATTTATATCCTCAATGAAAGATATTACAATATCAGTTTGCTCCCATTCTCCCTCTTGAAGAACGCTCGTTTAGTTCCTTTTGTAATGTATGCTTTAATGTGAAAAGTGATTGAACTACGGTGATTTATAAGATTCGTTATAATTTAAAATGTGTAACATATTTTACTGTTAAAACCATTCATAGCACGTTCTAAACATTATTGTTAGTGTTCTTATTTTATATAAAAGTATGTTTTCTACTATGCATTAAATAAAAGTTATCCCAGAAATTGACTAATTAAAAAAACAAAAAATACATAAATATATTTAACTTTCTTAAAGAGATAACCTTCAATTTATTTTTAATTTGGGTTTTCTATTTTATTTAATTTGCATTGGGATAGGGGTTTATACGTTAATGTTGGCTATTTTTGGTTTATTATTATTATTATTATTATTATTATATATATTAATATTTGTTTTGGGCATTTATTATTGCTATACTAGGTTTATTGTTGGTTTAAATGTTCAATAATGCTGTATAGCTAACAGAAATACTAGAATTTTGTTATGACGTACAGGAAAACTATTGTCATCCACGCGAATAGTCATATAATGCTTGGGAACACTGTAGGATAAATAAAATATTTTAATGGCGGTTTCCGAGTCCGAAAGTACGCAAACTTTTTTTTTTTTTTATTTAGCTACCGAGTTTTCCTATAAACACATAACACCTTTCCTACTGCTGATAACGTAAATGCATGATGACTGTTGGTAGTTCCTGTACAACAGTACACTCAAATGCGTCACAAAATGCCGAAATAGTGAACACGCACTCAATGTTCATGGATATTGGCAATGAATGAGCTGGAGAGTAGCGCCGCCACTCGTGTTCTTTCGTATCCATGCTTGTAATACAATTAAGTATATCCGTGTAAAATATTAGTTAGTTAGGTACATTAGTTTGAACGCTTTAAGGAAGAATCTGGGACCGAGAGCGAGTGAATTATCCAGTGTTTCTAAAATTTTTTTATCCTTTGACAATCGGATAGGACGTTAAAATCTTGAGAGAAAAAGCAGTAGCGAGCGCAAAAGGGAGAAGAACAGAAGGAAAAGGCAGTCATTGTAATCACTACGGAGGTAATTTCAAAACCATATCACAATACCTAAAAACGTATTGTTATATCCTCTTGCTCTAAATAATTTTGCTTTTGACCAAAAATATCAACACTTTGGTTAATCAGTGCTTGTTCACTTTTAACAACAGTAGGGAACTATTAATAATGGTAGTTTATTTTATTACTAACTTAGTTAAAATTTTGTCCTGCAAGTTCAAGCTGAGACTATCGCAGAAGTTTGATGAGATTACGAAACCTTAACATCCTTTCATCAACAAGGTTTCACCGCATACTTGAGGTTGAATTTTGTTACCTTCGGTCGATATTCGGTGGGTGTTTTGCGTAGTCTCTTGCCTTCATTCCGAACTAGGTCTACCGCCGAGGATTTAACTACCAGTTTGCATGTTCGGTCATCTCATTCTGGGTCGTATGCAGCAAATCTTGGCTCCTTATTAAGCTATTTTCAAAGTTTCGTGCAAGATAAATTACTGCCGTTACTAAATGCTCTTCATTGAGCCCATGCTGGGCCCGTCTTTGGAAAAGTAATCACTATACCCATTCCAAGAAAACAAAAGACGAGGGGATCTCAATTAAGTTTTCCCAAACGGTGTGCAGGGAGAATCCCTGGAGATAATGCAAATTCTGAACAATGGATTACATAGTGAACAAATTTGGTGTTTATAAGTAAAAGAGTGAAATACTGCGCCTATTTCTGCACCGGAAAGTGATCTGAAAACTTCTCGGTCTTGATGCAATTGGCAAAATAATTGCTTTTTACTTTGGTACATGTGTCTTAATCATTCATTTAAAGCAGTCATTATTTCGAAAAATATAATTGATGCATCTTCTAAAGTAGACGTGATGTGGGTATTACATAAAATGGTTAACATTTGAAGCATTGGACAGTGATAATTTTTTTTTCTTTCAAAATTGGTTCAACACCAAAGTAAATCCATAAAGATGTGTGCAAGTTCAAGAAGACTTTTCTTCAATTTTAACAAATAAAAATGGGCTGCTAAATTTAAACATGGCCGTGCCATTTTTGGAAATGTTCCACGTGAAGGTAATTTTATCAATGTTGATACGTTCCTAGATGAATGGCTAGTAAAATTGCATGAAATAACTGCGGCTATAAACGATTCAAAGGAACGAGTAGGTTGTACTTTGCACGAAGAACATCACTTGAAAAGTCTTGTACAAGTGTCGTGCCTCTAGCAGAAGATAAAACAAAAACATTCGGAGAGTTTTAACAGCAACAGTGCGTCGACTTGAAACTGTGAATGAGATTTGGATTCAGAATGACAAATCATAATAGAAATAGTGGTCATAATACGAGGGTCACCTTAAAGTAAAGATTTTACAAACGACCACTATTGAGAAAATAGACATTCATCTTTACCATTTTTGGAACAATTGACATTTTTATTGTAAAAACAGTTGCGATTTAGAAATTGACCAAGACGTTTGTTTACAGTGAGCGTTTAAGCAAAACAATTTTGCAAATATATATTTATTTATTTATTTATTTCAAGTGAAGGATTTCGTTAGATGATTTTTTACGATTTTAGTAAAGGCCTTTCTCAGGATCGCTTCGCTCAACTTTTTGTAATGAAGCATCATCAGAATGATTGTTTACAATTTGCAGAACTTCGTCATGGTCGTGCGTCCGTCAGTGATGGATTTCGTGTAGGTCGATCAAAATCGGTTGTCATTAAAAAAAAATGGGACGTTGTGCGAATTATGATTGAAGATGATTGACATGTGACTTAAAGCGAGATAGAGGCATCCTTAAGCATATCGAAGACTGGAGTACATTCGATTTTGCATGAACCAAAAAAGATCTGTTCCCGATACATGCCGCATAATTTCACTGAAGCTAAAAAATGTATGTTAATTGGTGTAATGAAATGATAAAAAAATTCATAAGAACCGGAAACTAAGCAACAATGCACTGTATGCGTGTTCCAAGATGAACCGAATCGCACAAAAGTTGTTCGCTCACAAAGCACCTCCATGAAAATGATCGTTTTGTTTCTTCGGTTGTACTTGACATGTGGCAACCATTCCTTTAGAGGAACGAAA